>CM035795.1:9573628-9586128 GCA_020466265.1 Siphamia tubifer
TAGCCAGGCTGTCCCCACCAATGACACGCCATCTTTGAGAGGCGCAACTGAGGAGGGGAAAAATGTACCTGAATGTCGTGTAATTTCCCATTCAACATTGGAATGGACATTTAAGAAACTTCCAAATATTGGTATGGACACGTCTATAGCGTCCATACACAATTTTACGCCGATGGTGTAGAGCCCCCCCCCCCATAACTGCATCTGTTGTCCCCATCTTTCAACCCTTGTCATTTGTATTTACAGATTGTATATGATTGTTGATGCTGGTTGGCTCCCTGCGTTTGTGTTAACAGGATTATGTGATGGTAGCGGCACCGTCACTGGAGTGGGGTCAAAGCTAAGAGGATTGGTGAGGTAGAAGGTGGGGTGAGCTGGGGATCCTTAGTGATGAGAGGAGGCACAGACCAATGACACATACACTGTGTGCTGCTGCTATCATGTGGTCACACACACACACACACACACACACACACACACACACACACACACACCTGAACCAGCTGGAATGGTTCTACATGTTGTTCATCTGTAGCAGTTTGTGTTTGCATTCATCTATGGAACAGGCTCAATTATTTTGTAGCAACGACTGATACATGTGTGTAATGACACGATGAACTGACTGTTGATGTTGTTATAATTACACAAAATATGTTATTTGTATTTTCATTTGTTTTGGGTAATCAGACATGAGAAGTAACTAAATATAAAAGTATATCATTACTGAACTGAAGTACATTTGTTTTAAGTATCTGTACTTTACTTGAGTATTTATTTTTCTGGCAACTTTTTGCTTTTACTTCCTACATTTTTGTATAAATACCTGTACTTTATACTCTTTCTATTTATATAAATATCTGGACTTTATACTCTTTACATTTATATATCTGTACTTTGTACCCTTTCTATTTATATAAATACCTGTACTTTATACTCTTTCCATTTATATAAATATCTGTACTTTATACTCTTTCCATTTATATAAATATCTGTACTTTATACTCTTTCCATTTATATAAATACCTGTACTTTATACTCTTTATATTTATATAAATATCTGTACTTTATACTCTTTATATTCATATAAATATCTGTACTTTATACTCTTTACATTTATATAAATATCTGTACTTTATACTCTTTACATTTATATAAATATCTGTACTTTATACTCTTTACATTCATATAAATATCTGTACTTTATACTCTTTACATTTATATAAATATCTGTACTTTATACTCTTTACATTTATATAAATATCTGTACTTTATACTCTTTACATTTATATAAATATCTGTACTTTATACTCTTTACATTTATATAAATATCTGTACTTTATACTCTTTACATTCATATAAATATCTGTACTTTATACTCTTTACATTCATATAAATATCTGTACTTTATACTCTTTACATTTATATAAATATCTGTACTTTATACTCTTTACATTCATATAAATATCTGTACTTTATACTCTTTACATTTATATAAATATCTGTACTTTATACTCTTTACATTCATATAAATATCTGTACTTTATACTCTTTACATTTATATAAATATCTGTACTTTATACTTTTAAAATTAGTTCCACAGACTTTACTGTAGAATTATTGACCTTTGCAAATTTATCCTAGGGGCCGCATTACAACCTTTGGCAGGCTGCATTTTGCCCGCGGGCCGCATGTTTGGGATCCCTGTATTAAAGTATAACATTACAAAGTCATAATTAGTATAGTACTATTGATAATCACTATGGTATTAAAGAACAAAACACAGACTGAAGGTTGCACTTAAATCTGTGTTTTATATATTTTGTCTGATATATTTAATGCTTTTATTTACTGCATTTTTACTTTCATCACTGGATTAAAATCCTTCTGATTCACTGTTTTCTCCTACATTTCTATTTCCTCTGCAGTATCTTCACACCATCACCCCAGTTTCCCTGTTGGAATCATTAAAATTTAATTTCACATTGTTTTTTTTTTTTTTCATGCCTCTCACACAGATGTTAACCCTCTATGGGACTGATTAAGGAAATTCATAAAAAAAACAACAAAAGAATGACCTTTGATTTAAAGTGTATTAAAGCCTCAAATAATTATCCTGTGGTCACTTTACAAAATTGACCTTTGACTTTTATTTTGGTCCTTGATCCTTTGGTCCTTTGATCCTGTCATTTATAAATTAATTTGTCCCATTAGGGTATATATTTTTTATATTTTTTCTGGAATTCTTAATGTAAAAAACAATTGATAAAAGAACAATGTCTTCATTATCCATGAACATATTTGATTAAAAAACCCACACTTTTCATTTCAGAATGATTCTAAAATACATAAAAATATTCATGTTAGTTTTGAATTCTGAAAAGCTGATGAACATAAGGTTGAATGGACGACTACAAATAAAATGTGGTTCAACCCCCATAAAAATTTTAAAAAGTTCTTGACGTTGGCCCACACTACTAGACAGACTGTAATCGTATTATGAGTCTGGACTTTCTTGTCTTGTCCTGTTGGTTTTTGAATGTCTTCATGTTTTTTATGTCATATTTCAGGTCTGGGCTTTTATTTTGTTAAGTGTGGTTTTGTCCACTGGGTGTCATTCTTCCTCCTGTCACCAGTGCTTTGTCACACCCCTTTAATTTGTCCTCATGTGTTCCAGCTGGATGGTAAGGATAATAGGGTTCCCCCAGTCGGTCTCATTGTGAGTTTGTTTGCTTTTCAAATGCATCAGATGAGCAGTATTCTTCCTGTCTTGTGTTCCCCCGTGTATGACCCTGTCTTGATATCTGGTTTCTGTCTGTCCTTTGCTCCTCTTTGGTATTGTTACTTAATTCCTAGTTTGTGGTACCTGGCCTTTTGCCTGCCCCTGACATTGAGCCTGTTTGATACCAACTGAATCTGTATCTCCCTCTGGACCATCGGTTTGATTCTTTTCTGTCTTTTGGTAGCGTTGTGTTGGGAAAAATTCATTAACTAATACTTTTTATAGAATTATTAAAAGTGTCATTCTGCTGAAAACCAATTTTCCACACTCCTTTTGGAATCTGATGGGTCACCCAGACATACCAACACATGCTCCTTTGGCAGTGGTTTGTCACCTCCACTGGCTGCATACTGCATTCACACAACGAGAGGAACCAGGGACCCAGAAAAAGCCGGCCCGTCTGACGTGAGATGGACTTTAGCATCACCCATGTGGGGTTAAGCCTGTCCCCCATTGCAGCAAATCTGAAGTAGCATTAGCATTAGCATATACAAGAGAAGACGGTGCTACAGTAGATGCTGCACAATCTGGAAAAAAATGGTGGATCAAACTGGTTCATGTGCTCTCTGTGGAAATAAAGCCTGTTTTTTTCCTGCACGTTTTCAGAATAAACAACAGCACAAAACCTAGCTGGATGCTATGCGGTAAAGGTGAACACACATACGAGAGGGGAGGAGGCGGTGTTCCTTCAAGCATTCTGAGCCAATCAGAGACGCCTCGTCACCGCGTCATGGATATGTATGAGGAAGTACCTGTAAACTCTGTTGTTCGACCTCAAGTCATTTTTCTACCGTGAAAAAACAGCTAGAAACAAAACAATCAAATCAATCAACAATTTTTTTTAAATAGAATGAACACACAATGTATTCAATAACAATGGAGAACACAGTAATATTCATGAAATAACCACAGAATGACACCTTTAAAAAGTTCTACTGGATACCTGACCCTGCTGTATGATCTGACCTGCCCTTTGCCCTACTTCTCAGTTGCTGTTCCCCAGTGTGCTGCTACACACTGGAGTGACATCAGTCCATGACATTTTTTTGTCTTATTTGAGTGGGAACGTTTTGTTTGTTGAAATTAATTAAACTGAAGTGTATTGTATTTGGGGAAAAAACATCCTCAAGTGAGACCCTCACATAACTTTGACTTAGTATCTCAAGACAATCTCATAAAATGATGATGGATATTATTATGAGATAATATGTCAATATCATGAGAGACTATCATTATTTTGAGAATGCTTATTTCTTTATTTGAACTTGTTTTTCCATGACAGTGGCAGCGCTGGGCTTGTGCACGTACAGCTTTATTGCAGTGTTTCCAAACCCTTTTTGACTCATCAGCACATTTTAATATCACATTTCTGCTGACACCAGACATTCAAAACAGAGCCTTTTTTTTGGCTAAAATAATTTATTTTTGATCATGTAATAGTTTGTTATAATATGATGGTTGCATTATATGTTATGTTGTTCATTTTAGACAACATTTATTCTATATAATGTTTATTATTATGGACAGAGGCAGAAAATCCAGGTTGAGATTCTGTACTTAAGTAAAAGTACAGCTACTGGTGTGAAAAAATACTCTGGTAAAAGTAGAAGTATTGATTCAAATGCTTTACTGAAGTAAAAGTGAAAAAATTAGAACTTCTCAGCTGTTATGAAGTAAAAATTGAATTACTGTTGTTTTAAAGGTATCCAAAAATAGAGCCTTTAAAGTGGGTTACTGTGTAGATAATGTGTTTGATCAGGTCACAGTTACTCAGTTTTGTGAGTATGGGCAGGGATTTTAGGAAAAAAATTTTTTTTTAAAAAGTCGCAATTCAGATCAAAAGTCATCATGACATTAACATAAATATGAGATTTTTAAAAAAAATGCATACTTTTAAGAGAAAAAGTAAAAATTGTGAGATAAGATGTTAAAATTGTGAAATAAAAAGTAAAAATTATGACATAAAAATTACAATGTAAAAAGTAAAAATTATGAGATAATACAATATATAAAACTACAGTTCCTCTCCTCTCCGGATTTTCCCTCTGAAACTATTTATTTTTCATACTCACATCTGTTTAGTTTTAAAAAGTGCAGATATTTATATAAATGTAAAGAGTATAAAGTACAGATATTTATGGGCAAATGCAGGGAGTAAAAGTAAAAGTAATAATACTCAAGAAACGTACATATGCCTAAAAAAATCTACTTAAGTACTGAAGTAGTTTTATTTACTTTCCACCTCTGGTTCAAAGTGAATCCAACTTGTATTTACAAGGCTTTAGTTAGTAAGGGATAATGACATAATGACAATTAACATCAGAAAAATATTATAATAACGTCCATTCAAAGTGAATGGGAGCTGTCGCAATGTTCTAGAGGGCCGTAGAATAAATACTGAACAAATGATAAGTCAGTGTGTCACAGTTAACACTAGTGCCTCACAAACAGAAGGTCCCTGGTTTAATTCCCGCACCAGACCTTTCTGTGTTAAATGTTCTGCACTTATATCGTTCTTTTCCACCTTCATGGTGCTAAAAGCGCTCTACATTAGCCTCACATTCACCCATTCACACACACTCATAGACCAGTAGGTTTCTAAAGTTCTGTCAGTCCTATTGGGAGACTAAGTCAGGGTTCAGTGTCTTACCCTAGGACACTTCAACATGTGGACAACCAGAGCTGAGACGTGAACCACCAACCCTTCATTATTGGATGACCTGCTCTACCAACTGAACCACAGCAACTGTGTCTGTCAACAAGACATGCACTGATAGGTTCATTGGTTAAAGGAGTCATTCCATGGTTATTTCATTAATATTACTGTGTTCTCCATTATTATTGAATACATTGTGTGTTGGTTCTATAAAAAAAAAAAGTCCAGTTTGTTTTGTTTTCAGCTGTTTTTGGAGGGTAGAAGACTGACTGGAGGTGAAACAACAGAGTTTAGCGGTAGTTCCTCATACATGTCCATGACATGGTGATGAGGCATCTCTGATTGGCTCAGAGAATGAATGCATGAAGGAACACTCCCCCCTCCCCTCTTTCTCTGTGTGTGTTTACCATCCCAGAGTAACATCCAGCTAGGCTTGTTTAGAAAATGTTTAGGGAATAAAAACAACACTTTATTTCCACAGAGAGCACATGAACCAGTTTGATCTGCCATTTTTTTTCCAGTTTGTGCAGCAGCTACTGTGGCGCCGTCTTCTCCTGCAGATGCTAATGCTGAGGCTACTTCAGATTCAGTGCAATAGGGGAGGGGCTTAACCCCATGTGGGTGACCCCAATGTCCTTGTGACATGGAGTGGACAGAGTTTTTGTGAGTGGCTGGTTTCTCTGTGTTGTTTTCTATGAATGGTGAATACAGACAGTAGAGGGGACACACCACACAGCAAATGCAGCATGGGTTGGTAACTCATCAGATTCCAAAAGTGGTTTTCAGCGGAATGACACCTTTAATCTAAGCTGTCCATAAGTGTGAATGTGAGAGTGATTGTTTGTCTATATATGTTCAGACCTGAGATGAACTGGAGACTCATACAGGGTTCATACAAATTGATCCCAGGTTCCACAATATGAACAGACTGCAGCTGTATTTTAAGCACCAGTCAACAATAATGGTAAATTTGGAGTTTATTCCCAGGTCCAATATCTGCTAAAAAGCACTGGATAATGTCTAATGTGAGTGTAATATAATGGAAGATTTACTGCGGGTTTCAACAAGTTAATGTAAGACTCTTAAAAAGCATCGTGAAAACAATTTCAGACTTGTTTGAAGTCGACAGGTTTATTTTGTTCAAAAAAGCCCCCAGCTGTTCAGATTATTTCTATTTTAATTTAATGTGTCAGGACAAATTAACTGACATAATCTTTGTTCCGTCCACATTTAAATACTGTAGATCAGGGGTCTCAGACTCACTTTCTTCAGGGGCCACATTCAGCTTGATTTAAACTCCCAATTGTATTAATGACAATTGCTATAATGACAACGCCAAATTTTTTGTCATTGTTATAATGAAAAAAGAAGCTTTAAATTATGAAAGTCTTTTTTAGAAATTATCCAAATGCAAAAAAAAAAAAAGTTAAAATTGATAAGGAAAATAAGGGCAATTTTAACAATATATTCTGCCTGAATTTATCATTAGTCCATGTGTTTTATTATGGATCAGTTCTACAAAGACACTAAACGTTTAGTAACAGAAGCAGAAAATGGTTCAAATTGTGTCTAATTTTCTTTACATATTTCAGGTTATTCACATTTCATTGTTACATGATAGTTTGTAAATGTAAATGTTTTCATAATTTAATATTATTTTCTGCTGTAAGACAATGTAAAAAATATGAAGTTGTCATCAAAGAAAAAACTGAGAAGAAAATATGGAGTCATTTAATAATATGTTATTATGCTCTTCATCTCACGGACCGCATTGGAACCATTGGCGGGCCGCATTTGGCCCCCGAACTGCATGTTTGAGACTCCTGCTTTAGAGTTTTCTGAATTGGGGAGAAAGGTAAAGATACATACAAATTGATACTAGAAGTACATTTGATGGTGAAACTTAAGTTTAAGAGGTTAGATCCTCCATAATATTTGTAAAATGCATTAGTTTGTTGAGATACACAATAAATACATTCAAAGTACTGTGTTGAGGCATGGCAATCCACATTGTCCATGAGTGTCCATGAATGATCACTGTCAATGTTAAGTTTACTGCTTTATTTACCATATTTTCCACACTATAAGCATTGAGTGAAGCTAAACAGTGAAAATAACTTAACACAATTAATCCATATATAAGATGTACTGTGGTTTTTGGAGAAAATGTAAGTATTTTAAGTGCACCTTATAGTCCAGAAAATACAATAGCTTAAAATTCTAATTCTGTGGGACTTGGCACCCCTCAAGACATCTTGTGCCTTAGGCGACCGCCTAGTCTGCCTAGTCCTAGTTCTAAAAAGGCCCTGGTTCTAGAAGCAGTAGAGCTGATAAAGTGTTACTGTTGTAACACAGATTCTGATCAAATAGAATGGCCCTTATTTTCTTTTGCATTAAAATCAAAAGTGGATGCAGGGAACTAGCCTAGCCGTGCTAGCCCCCCCCCCCCCCCCCCCCCCCTAGCGGTTGCAAATCTAATGTGCTACAGTAGTAGTCTAGATTTGCTCAATGTAACTTTTGGCTAGATTTCCCTGAAACTGGCCGACCAATCACGGTGAAGTATAGAGTCAGAGGGCGGGTGTAACAAAGTGACGCTGTTTGGGAGAGAAAAAACCATAGAAGAAGAACATCAATGGGTGGTGATTTTCTTTTATCAAAGATGAGTGAAGAATGTAAGAAAACGTCAACAATCTTTAAATTCTTTTTACAGAAGCAACAACAGTCGTTAATGCTCCATAATCCACTATTTTGTTTAGTCATTCCTAACTTTCTCCGGACTCCTTCGTGAACTTTCCTGCACTCTAACTACATCATCCTAAAGATTACCCTGATTGGTTGTAGTACCGTCCTATCGCATACAGAGGGATTTGAAAGACAACCTTTTAGCCCCACGTCCCCTGACTATGAAGCACCACTAGACCCATACATGGAATGAATAGGGATAGGAAGGCAATCAAATATCTGTCTACAACAGCCTTTACTTTGACATTTAAGCACAATGGACACAGTTATCAGACAGAAAAGAATACTACTGTATGTGTGGAGTCCAACAGCACAGGAAAACAGACAAACTGATGATGATATGTGGGGGTTTTCTGTGAAGGTTGCCAAATTTAGAAGAATAAAAGTCATGGTCTGAGGTTTGTGGCAGTTCCTATGTCATATCGTCAGAGGTGCAAGTACTCACATTCTGTACTGCAGTAGAAGTACAGATACTTGTATGTAGAAGTACTGATTCTTTACTGAAGTAAATGTAACAAAGTACAACTTCTCAATTGTAATAAGGTAAAAAGTAAAACAGTATTTTTCCCCTATGGAGGAAATAATACTGAGCAAGAAAAAAACAAACGTTTTCAAAAATAAAACTTTTAAAAGTGAGTTACTGTGTAGATGATGTGTTTTATTGGATCATGGTACTCAGTTTAGTGGGTATGGACAGGACTAGTTTGTAATCAAAAAAACACTTTCACTTTTCTTAATAAAATATAATAAAACATATTTATGTAAATGTAAAGAGTATAAAATACAGATATTAATATAAATGTAAAGAGTTTAAAGTACAGATACTTATATAAATTTAAGGAGTATAAAGTACAGATATTTATATAAATATAAAGAGTAGAAAGTACACATATTTATATAAATGTCGAGTATAAAGTACAGATACTTATACAAAAACATAGGGAGTAAAAGAAAAAGTTGCCAGAAAAATAAATACAGTAAAGTACAGATACCTAAAAACTGTACTTAATTGCAGTAAAGGTTACTTCCACCTCTTCATATTGTTTCTATAATCGTTCTGTCAGCTGCTTCTCATCCTCCACTCACCTGCAACATTTGACGTCCACACTCAGGCATGTTCCTGTTCAGATGGTCCATGTCCACTGGGCCGTCCACACGTCCCTGGGGCATATGAAGGTCCTAAAGGAGCCAATGGGAAACAATAAGTTACAACACAAAATGACTAACAAATGTCATCATGGGTGACTTCACTCTTCATGTTTTCACTTCTGCAAATGATTAATTTCAAATTATTAAAAAATCTTGAATTAAGCAAAAATAAATAAATAAATAAATAATAATAATAATAGTAATAATAAAGATCTTGAAATTATGCACAAAATAAAATCTTGAATTAAGCACAAAAACGAATCTTGATTTAAGCAAAAGTAAATAAATAAATAACATTTTTGAATTAAGCAAAAATAAATAAATCAATATATAATAGTAGAGCAAAAAAATATCTTGAATTGAGCAAAAAAACCTGTGAATTAAGAAAAATAAATAAATAAATAAAAGCCTTGATGAATTAAGCAAAAGAAAGTTTTGAATTAAGCAAAACAACTTATTAAGCAAATTCAATAAATCAATTTAAAAAAATCTTGAATTAAGCAAAAAAAATCTTGAAATTAAACAAAACATTTTGAATTAAGCAAAAAAAAAATACTTGAATTAAGCAAAGAAATATCTTTAAATAAATAAATAAATAAATCCTGAATGAAGTTTCTGTGGTTAAACTTGTCAAACATGTGTCTTCTTCTTATGATGAAAACATGAACATTTAACAACCATGTTTGGTATTAACCACATCCCTGTTGAAGCGTAAAGGTGTGATTCATGCTGACAACACACACACACACACACACACACAGACACACACCAGATGGTAGACAGTGTTTGGCAAAACACTTCTGGCCCCTGAGGAAGTAACACTCATGCACATTAAATGTCTTCCTAGGAGACACATTCACTGGAAATTCGCCACCTTGGCTGCTCGCTTTTATCACAGTTACTATGAAAACACACACATTCTTCTCTTCTTACTCAGTCAGTTTGAGTGTTTCCTTCCAAATGGTTATAAATATAACTGAGTGTCTGCAGTAATATGAATACAAAGTATATGTAGCTGTGTTTCCATTACAGTTTTTCGCAAAACAATATCAATTAAAAAATTTGGTCATTGGTTATTTTTATTTGTTTAATATTCAATAAAACTTTGTCCTCTTTAGTATAGAACTGGACCTCACACTGGACACAGGAAGAGGATTATCATAATATCCTACATAGCAAAAAGAAATGCATGTTGCTCAAATGGAATCAACAAAGTTCCCCATTATTTGATATGTTCAAACAGACCTTAAATTTAACTTTCACATTAGAGCAACACACATCTACCTATAATTCAACAAATCTGTGTCAGTAGTCTGTCCTGTTTGTCTGTGGAACACCTAACACCTGCACAACTCCACCAAATGATCCAACATTTGTAGGGTGACTTTCCAGTACTATGGTGGATTACAGTGCAAAGTTTCACACCATTACGACAAAAAACAACAAACATATAAACTCATTTAATTTCACTTTCTAACTTTGCTGCTCTGAGCATTGCCGCGCATGTTGCTTAAGTCCCACCCCCTGATTTGCCTACAGCTGTGGCATAGTGCATTACTAATGACAACTAACTACTGTTATAGACTTTCACAAGGTCTCTATGACAACATCACAACTGTGCTACACGCCGCTAACAACTTCAGTCCCCCAGGAGTTTGCAGACATTTTTGTCATTGTTGCGTCCACATTAAGTCCAGTTGGAACCGAGGCTATTATTACGACACATTTGCACGAGTTAAACAAGGTCCGTAATTTACTGAATTAACAGCTGGAACGCCTTCAACTGAACATTGCACCAATCTTTTCATCCATTCAAGTCAGAAAGTAGACACTGACATTTGAGTGTGGGATGAGCGACTGGCGGCTCACTTCACAGCTGTAATAATATATCTTGCTGGGTGTTGATTGGTGTCGCCTGTGTTAGCATGACACAAACCACTACAGTGGTAGACTGTCTGCCCCACCTGAAACTTCACATTACTAATTCCACCAGTAGTAACAACTGACACCATTAGCATTATCATATTCACAGATTCCAGTACACACTTCCAAAACAGCCCCAACTAATTATTACAGTCTTTCTTTCTGCTCCTTTCAACCCATTTCACCCACTTCCACAACACATTAGAAGAAAGAAATCTGACATTTTCTACGGGCTCTGCACTAGTATATTCTAAAAAAAAAAAAAAAAAAAAGGGGGATGCCTTTAGGAAGATTTGGGACTCATGGGCCTCTGACATATGCTATCAGGTTTGGGGGGGGGGGTGTTACACGACATTTGAAAATAATGAATTGTGACCATGGTCTAATTTGAGATAACTTGCTGCTCTTTTTAACTGCATATACACTTACACTTTTTCTTTAACATATTTGCACTACGCACCATAAGAGAGTTGTCTCTTAATTTCGTTGTACATATGTATAATGACAATAAAGGCATTCTATTCTATTCTATTCTTTACCATATTTTCTGTTGTTGTTTGTCTTATACTAATTCCTTGTGATCTGCCTTATTTTATTTTGTTATTATTTTTTGTCATTTGTATTTATTTCCATTTACAGTATGTATGTATTTAACTGGCTGTTTGTTCTGAATCTTAAAAAAAGTTCACTTTGCTCAGTGGGGACCAATGATGCGCGGCCTGATCCAAAGTTTGTCCACAGTTGTGTGTCATTAAAAAATATTTTTAATGATATTGGGGTTGCAGTCAGTCGGGTTGTTTGTTGTTTGAGATAAACATTAAAATAACCTGGTAAATCATTATAATTTAAATATTAGGTACAATTCTCTATTATTAATACATACAATTTATTAACTGAATTTCCGTGAAGGTGACGTACAACATCGTCAGTATCCTACGGTATGGAGGGAGCAAGAGAGAAAATAAAGTTAGGAGAGTGGAAGCTCTGGAAACATACAAATAAATAAAGTAAGGTTTGAGACACATTCACTGAGATTTTTAAAGATGACGAGCGCATCCCAGTGTTTTAGTTTCCATGGAAACCAGGTTCAAATGTCTCTTTGGGTGTTACAGGTTGTCGACCCCTGGTTTTGATGCTGCGTTAGCGTTGATAACTTTTAAATGATGAGGCAGGACAAAAATATTTTCCTCAACATATAAACTTACAAACAAGGACTTCAGATTTTAACACATAAATAAATGCAGGTATGTG
>CM035795.1:9593628-9596128 GCA_020466265.1 Siphamia tubifer
CATGACATTTGGGAAAAAAGGTTATTGTATTTTCTGGACTATGAGGTGATACTTAAAAGACTCTACTCCAAAAACCACAGTGCACCTTATATATTTGTGGTTGTGCTCAGTGACTGGGAATTGAGATTTTTTTATCTGATAATTTTGACTTTTTATATGATAATTTTTACTTTTTTCTCATAATTTTAACTTTTCATCTGATAATTTAACCTTTTTTCTCAGAATTTAGAGTTTTTATCTGATAATTTCGACTTTTTATATGATAATTTCGACTTTTTATATGATCATTTTGACTTTTTTCTCATAATTTCTAGTTTTTAGCTGATAATTTCGACTTTTTATATGATCATTTTGACTTTTTTCTCATAATTTCTAGTTTTTACCTGATAATTTTGGCTTTTATATGATAATTTTGAGGTTTTTACTCAGAATTTTGAGTTTTTATCTGATAACTTCGACTTTTTAATCTACTAATTTTGACTTTTTTCTCATACTTTTAACTTTTTATCTGATAATTTCAACTTTGTATCTCATCATTTTCACTTTTTATCTAATGACTTTGTTCTCCATTTACTGCAATATAAAATTTCAAAGTGATCCAGAATCCAGGATCTCTTCTGGATCACCACCAAAATCTAATCACTTGTTCCATGTGACACCCCCAACACATCATTAAATTTTCATCAAGATCCGTCCATAACTTTTGAGTTATCTTGCTAACTAACAGACAGACAGACAGACAGACAGACATAACCTCCTTGGTGGACCTCTCTTCATTCGGAGGGGGCCTTGGCCTCTGCCTTGGCGGAGGTTTGCGCTCCCACAGTTCTTTTCAGGTTTTGTTCAAGTGCATTTATTTATTAAACCAGATGAAGTTAATCAGTTAACTCAACTGCAGGAGTGCATTAAACAGATTAAAACATGGAAGAGTAAGAATGTTCTGACAGTTAAACTGATACTCAAAGATAAAACCCTGGTTTGGACTGAAGGCTGAGGGTTTGAGCACATTATATTTAACAGCCCCCCCCACCCCTCCCCCCACTCCCACCTTTCTGCCTATTAGAAGTGAGTTTTTCTTAACTACTGTCACCAGACGTTCGCTCTTGGAGGATTGTGATGGATGTTTGTGAATGAGCTGAAGAGTCTGGTTTAGAGCACTTCTAAATGTAAAGTGTCATGAAATCATTTTTGTTTTGACACTATGTAAATACATTTGACTTATTGATTGATAGACGAGCAGTCAGGGGTGGTCAAAGTACTCGCATTCTGTTCTGAAGTAGAAGTACAGCTACTTATGTGAACAAAAAAAAACATAGAAGTACTGATTCAACTCCTTTACTGAAGTAAAAGTAAAAAAGTAAATCTGATGAATTAATACTTATTTAACCAGGAAAAATCATAAAAGTAAAAATAAATAAATAATACCTTTAAAAGTGAATTGCTGTGCAGATGATGTGTTTGATCAGGTGACAGTGCTGAGTTTTGTGGGTATGGACATTTTGGGAAAATGGGAAAAAAAAGTCACAATTGAGATTAAAAAGGTCATAATTATGAGATTATTTAAAAAACATTTTTTACAATGATAAAATAAATATTCCAAATTA
This sequence comes from Siphamia tubifer, assembly GCA_020466265.1. NCBI lineage: Eukaryota > Metazoa > Chordata > Actinopteri > Kurtiformes > Apogonidae > Siphamia > Siphamia tubifer. The sequence goes on from CM035795.1 coordinate 9,595,233, forward strand.
TAGGATTAAAGAGTAAAAAATTATGAGATAACACATAAATATGAGATAAGAAAATGCATAATAATGACACAATTATATATAAAGTTTCTCTCTTCCACTTTTTTTTTGTTCTGAAGTGACTTAATTTTCGTACAGTCACTTCTGTTTACTATTATGTCTATTCTGAGAATGTAAATAGTATAAAGTACAGATATTTATGTGAATTTAAGGAGTATAAAGTACATATATTTATATAAATGTAAAGAGTATAAAGTACAGATATTTATATAAATGTAAAGAGTATAAAGTACATATATTTATATAAATGTAAAGAGTATAAAGTACAGATATTTATATAAATGTAAAGAGTATAAAGTACATATATTTATATAAATGTAAATAGTATAAAGTACAGATATTTATGTGAATGTAAGGAGTATAAAGTACATATATTTATATAAATGTAAAGAGTATAAAGTACATATATTTATATAAATGTAAAGAGTATAAAGTACATATATTTATATAAATGTAAAGAGTATAAAGTACAGATATTTATATAAATGTAAACAGTATAAAGTACAGATATTTATATAAATGTAAAGAATATAAAGTACATATATTTATATAAATGTAAACAGTATAAAGTACAGATATTTATATAAATGTAAACAGTATAAAGTACAGATATTTATATAAATGTAAAGAATATAAAGTACATATATTTATATAAATGTAAACAGTATAAAGTACAGATATTTATATAAATGTAAACAGTATAAAGTACATATATTTATATAAATGTAAAGAGTATAAAGTACAGATATTTATATAAATGTAATTACAGATATTTATATAAATGTAAAGAGTATAAAGTACAGATATTTATATAAATGTAAAGAGTGTAAAGTACAGAT
>CM035795.1:9601128-9698628 GCA_020466265.1 Siphamia tubifer
AGACTCCATATACTGACAAAGAAGGTTTTTACTGTATAACCACTGACATGCGTGACCTCTGACACTGCACACTGGTCTGGAATTTCTACAATTTCACAGACTGTTTAAGCGATTTATCCACACAGGGACACTCAGTAAATATTTACAATTTTGTAAAAGGAAGCAGGAATTTTCTCTGTGAATGAGACAAAGTTGTGTCTGTGTGTCTTTGAATATTCTCACCACTTACAGTAAAGCTGACGTCACAGGTACCACAACTGTTTTGGCTTAAGAGGAAACATGGAATTTGTCACTAATTTTATCATGTTATCCTGAACAGCTTTGATCAGTGTCATCTTCAGTTGTTAGCATCTTGGCTTTAAGAAACAACTACAACAGCAACAACTGTTTGGTTTAGACTTGAATCTGTATTTAAAATGTTAAAGCTACATGTTTAAAATGTTACATCTACATGTTTAAAATGTTAAATCCACATGTTTAACATGTTAAATCTACATGTTTAAAATGTTAAAGCTACATGTTTAAAATGTTAAATCTACATGTTTAACATGTTAAATCTACATGTTTAACATGTTAAATCTACATGTTTAAAATGTTACATTTACATGTTTAAAACGTTAAAACTACATGTTTAACATGTTAAATCCACTTGTTTAAAATGTTACATCTACATGTTTAAAATGTTAAATCTACATGTTTAACATGTTAAATCCACATGTTTAAAATGTTACATCTACATGTTTAAAATGTTAAATCTACATGTTTAACATGTTAAATCCACATGTTTAAAATGTTACATCTACATGTTTAGAATGTTAAAACTACATTTTTAAAATGTTAAATCCACATGTTTAAAATGTTAAATCTACTTGTTTAAAATGTTAAATCTACATGTTTAACATGTTAAATCTACTTGTTTAAAATGTTAAATCTACTTGTTTAAAATGTTAAAACTACATTTTTAAAATGTTAAATCCACATGTTTAAAATGTTAAATCTACTTGTTTAAAATGTTAAATCTACATGTTTAAAACGTTAAATCTACATTTTTAAAATGTTAATGCTACATTTTTAAAACGTTAAATCTACATGTTTAAAATGTTACATCTACATGTTTAAAACGTTTAAAACTACATTTTTAAAATGTTAAAACTACATTTTTAAAACGTTAAATCTACATGTTTAAAATGTTACATCTACATGTTTAAAACGTTAAAACTACATTTTTAAAATGTAAATCTTCATGTTTAAAACGTTAAATCTACATTTTTAAAATGTTAAATCTACATGTTTAAAACGTTAAATCTACATGTTTAAAATGTTGAATTACATTTTGTGCTTATTGAGATTCCCTATGTGCCAATCATGTGATCATATCACATTACTAAATTGTTCTTGTTAAATACACATTTGTCATCTTTGTTTGAATTAACTAAGTCCTGATGAAGGTTGTCTGACTGAAACACATTGGTTTGTCCGCTCTGTATAAAGGACTTTTATCAGCATCAGAGTGAGACCTCCTCTCTCTTGTTTTAACCTTTTTTTTTTTAAATTATTAGTAGGGTGAAAAAAAATTAAGAAATGTCCTAAAAATTCTGATTTGCAATGCATTAGAGACGTAACTGATTTAATGAGCCTTTGGCAGTTTCACTGTAACAGCATGTGTACTTACACGTGCATGGCTTCATGCATGACCGGCCCGACCGCTTTGCAAGGTATGCGGCCGCTTAGGGCCCACACGCTGTTGGGGGCCCCAGAGGAGTTCAACACAGCTCAACACAGCGCATGCTGAAGCACTGAAAGCGATTGGCAGCGCTGCACTGCCACCTGGTGGTCGTGGAACGTTATGACGGCCACTTAAGGTGCGCGGTGTTAAACGTATATTGAGTACCGCCCAGTGCGCATGCAACCAATCCAGAGCCAGACGGATCGCCCCATCGGGCATCGTCGATTCTCCGACTGTCATGTCTCAAAAAAGAAATTATCCGTCTGGAAAAAAGAAGAAGCTGGAAGAGGATAAAAACACCAAGACAAAGGTAGGTTGGCGTTTTTGCATGTTCAACATGACTGTTAGAAAGCCCACACGGTTTAATTGTTTATTCTGTAAGTTTTCACATGTCCTATGCTGTTGAATGCACCACTGACGCCGTAACGGTTAAGAACGTAGTCCGTGCTATTATTATCCTCTGTGTTGTTGCTCAGTAACCGTGCTAAATTTGCCATCTCGGCTTCTTTTCTCCTTTGTTATTGATCTGTTCCTGGTTTATCGCTGTGTGTAGATGCCACAAGGTGAGATAACTAGCAGTGCAGTTCGGGTAGATGTTAGCGCCGCTGTACTGTTGAAGGCTAATACGATAGTATGCTAGCTGTCATCGGTAATTTCCATGAGGTGATTCGTGTGTTTAATCACCTATGTAGTATATCTGAGTTATTCATATAGTTTATAGTCATATAATCGGTCCTGGTTAATTTGTGATTGTATGTGTGTGTTTGTTGTACTGAGTGTTGCTCTGTATTGTTGCAGACCGCAGTGAATAAACATTCAATAAGGACATCTGTATTCCGTGTTCTCTAATCGGAACCACAACCACACCTTGCCACTCTAAATCTAATCCTGGAGACAACCTCACGCTCTCCTTTTCAATTACAGTATTTTGTCATCAATCGGCAAGCCTTTGCCGAGGTAGCTAGATAGCTATTTAGCAATATATGGAAAGTGCACCAACTACATATGGTTAGATAGGAAGACATTTGAAGGAGTATTAACCAGGCCTAAACTTAATTAAATTACTATGGGTCTTGTTTTTCACTATTTCAAATCAATATTGTACTATATTAGTTACTATATTGTACTAGTATTAGTACTATCTCCTTAAAATTATTGTTTTATTAATTAATTACTTGTTACTTATACAATGTGACTTTCAGAGAAAATTGGCAATTCCTTCTTTGTGTGAATTATAGTAAAGTTCAGTAATTAGTTTGGTCTCTGACATACTTGTATAATATTTTACAGGGGCATTGCTGAAGTTTCTCGCAGCAAAATCTCCTTCTCCTCAAATCAACTCCTCAGTTGATGATGATGCAGCAGTTTGGTTGGTTGTAATTTCAAATAAAACAATGCAACAAACGTCACCAGCACATGTGAGAGAGGAACAGTCACCAGCACATGTGAGAGAGGAACAGTCAGCAGCACATGTGAGAGAGGAACAGTCAGCAGCACATCAGGCAGTTCAGTAGGTGCCAGCACCAGCACATCAGGCAGTTCAGTAGGTACCAGTACCAGAACATGACCAGACAGAGGAGCAGTCACCAACACCAGATGCTGTTCCAAGTCAGTTTACAGGGCTGCTATTCTCTTTTCTTCAGTTTACTTTAAATTATCATTATATTCATTGTATTCATTCAGAACCACTTCCACCCCGTGGGGGTTTAGAGGCAAATTCCACCTTAAATACATGCCCAAATTAAAACAGCTATTGCTCTGCATCCACAAAGACCACAGTCATGAAACTTCACCTGTGTGTAGATATCACCTTAAAGTTTGTAAATCAACTCATATCAAATCAAATTATATATTTGTTACCAAATAACAAATACAAAGCAGAAAAAGGGGGAAAAATCTGCCTAGATAGAAAATAAACATTTAAAGTCAACTCAGACCCACAAGATGTCATTTCACCGTGACACTGTAAATTATGAATCTGTCTGTCCATCTCTGAACATTTACTGTGTAAAATTTCAGGTTTGTACAACAAATAATTAATAAATTAGTAATAAAATAGTACAATTTGGTCACTTGAGAGCATTTTAGCCAAACACACACAAATGTGTTATTATTGATATTAGTAATCATATTTGTTATTATTATTATTTATTTTTATTTATTATTTGTCTTATTTATTATTTGTATTTTCTATTTTGTCACTTGGTTTACATTTGTTGTGAGACATTTTCCACATCTCTTTTGCATTTTAAAAAGAAGCAAAATTAAACTGTTCGACTTTGAAATTCAGTGTGTTGTCTGCTGATTTTACAAATAGTGAAAATAATTCAATGTACACATTCATATGATGCGAGTTTGCTTCATAAGTAAGGTTTAAAGAGTCAGGATGACAATGGCATATTTTAAGCACTTTATAAATGATGGTAATGGTAGTGGATATGTTTTGTACACATAGTGTGTAGCCTATATGATGAAAGCTTCAGATGCTGAGGAGACTGGTATGGGGGGGCCCAAATGAAATATCGCTTAGGGCCCCAGTAAGGCGGGCCGGCTCTGGCTTCATGTTTCAGACAAGCATATGCTACTCGCAGGATCAACCAGCTAGATCTGATTGTCAGAGGAACAGAAGGGATCCCCGTGGGGAGATGATCCAAAACCCACCCAGTCGACACCGGTTGAACCAGGAGCATCCCACCCCAACTGCAGGGCAGGGCCCAAGTTGCGGGGACCGGGATGTTATTTGTTATTTATTTGGGAGCTGGTGCACGATGGAGTGAGAGGCATGTGGAATTGGGGAAAAGAATCCCCCCTAACCCTAATCTGAAGCCAGCTCCAAATTGTGGCAGATTTGTAAAACAGTGCGATGTGAAATGTGCTGAATAAAGAAACAGTGGATGGTTGAATATATTGTGTTGGCCAGTGATTAGCCATTGATTCCATATACAGTAGTACCTCTACTTACGAAAGACCCAGCTAATGAATAATCTAAGTAACGAAAAACCTTTACCACAATTTTTCATCTCTGAATACGAAAGAAAATTCTATTTAGAAAAAAAATGAAACCCCCAAGGCATAAATACTATGTAAATTACTGTACGTACTGGATGTGGCTAGTAATCTACGTAAACATGTCATGTAAGTACTTTACGTAGCATCCCATTGGCTGTGAAGGAGCTAACCATGATGCTTTTCGTTACCCTATGACCCTCATTCATCACAGAGTTCTAGCTATAACACGTAAAGGAGTAAAGGGCCACCGCTGCCCCTTGAGCATGCCCACCGAAACCCCACCCCAGCACACACCCGCTACCCACCACCAGCCCAAAGAAAGTGACTCCCAGCCACCGACAGAAGTGAAACAGCAGACGACAAAAAAAGGAGGAGGCAGCCATCACATCACCAGCACAAACAAGACTCGCCGGCGAAACCCAATGAACCCACAGTAAAAACTACCCCGAAAAAATGTCTATGAGCCATGCCATCGCCCCAACAATGCACATCCCAGGAAGACCACGAAAAGTCTTCAAATGTAATCATCCCTGGATCTACAGCCAGCCAAACGTTCGTCAACAAACACAGCTGAAAGGTGAAAGTGTCAATTAAAACAAACACAATGGTATGAAAATAACCCACATGTCTGGTTCATTTGAATGGTTTAATGTTCAGTCAGTGAAGACACATTTACCCACTGACACCAAGACATTACACTTAAAATAGAAATCTACATTTTCTTTTACTTTTAACATATATTTCATACAAAATTGGTTTACTTTTTAAAAAAAATAATTTTTAAAGGGTTTGAGGGGTAGTATTTGGGGCCTTGGAATGAATCTTTTCACGAAAAATTCACGGTACGAAAACACTGGAACAAATTCATTTCGTAAGTAGAGGTACCACTGTACTGTTTTCTGGAGGAAGAAGATGAAACGTTTTCACCCCACTGGCACAGCCTGTGAAACACTCCTTGGGTTCAACATTTGTCCTCTTTGAGTGGTAGCTGGGAAGGGTGTGGGAAAATATTTGGAAAGGGGGTGTATGTGAAATGAGGGTGGTGGTGGTGGTGGGGGGTCTACTCATTGTAATGTGACATCATACTTCAGTCAAACTCACATTTGTTTATTTTCTGGCGGTAATTCAAAAAGGAGAAATAGATTCAAGAAACAGATTCTGACAGTGTCTGGTACTTAGTGTGTATTCCCAACAGCAGGGGGACTCTGAACTAACACCAAAAAAATGTAACTTTTTTGATTCTCTGTCCTCTTTAAAAAAGATAAACATTATTTAACTGCTTAAAATGCAGCACAGCTGATCTACCACTGAGTAACAAATTAAAATACATTGACTATATGCTTCCAACAGAGTTCCAAACACAGAATCTGAAAGCAGTTGCAGGAAATGTATGACAGACAGAGGAAGAAGATGACATACAGACATACTTGATCAGTCTGAGTGTCACTATATGTGGACTTCCTGTGCAGCTCGCAGAGCCAGGGACCATTTCCTGTTGGTGACAGAAGCTGAGGTCGGGCTGATCCTCTGCTGTGGGACACAGCTGACCTCAAATATGGAGACTGCTGATGTCTGTTATTATCACATCTGCTACAAGTTAAAATGGCTTTGCTGTATTGCTTCAGGCTCAGTGAAGAAACTGGAACTGTTAAAAAAAGCGTCTCCCTCTGATGATCATTGAAAGCTGACAGTTACATACTACCGTAAATATTCATGTGTATGTTGTAAACTTGATCATGGGTTGCCAAGTTTCATTGTCTCTGTTCATTTTGAGTGTCATTTTGTCTTTATCTTATTTTGTCTGGTTCTGTTTTTAATTTGTTCTTTGTATTTTTGAAATAAATAACTCCATGTCCAGTGCCACATCAGGAACACAACAGTTTTTCAAGTGAGGAGGAAACTGCAGCATTTAGCAACTGGAAAAGCACTCGGAACACTAATAAGGTGGTAATTATATGGTTATTTTGATATCATTTCATGGTAATAATGCCTTTGTAACCACTTATTACAAGTAGCGGATCACTAATAAGGTGGTAATTATGCATAGTAATTCTTCAGTGAAGCTCCGAAAAGGTAAGGAGGAAAATTTCTACAAAGTATGGATGCTATGAAGCCACGTTTCTAATTGGGCTCAATAATTGTGTTTGTATTCTGCCTTAGAAGTTCAGTCTAAGCTGGCCTTTAAGTTATAATACTGGGGGAAGTACAGGCACTGAGTCCTATCACCTCTCTCTCTCGCGTCAGTATTTGTAATTTCTTAAATCTATTTTACATATCAGGTCTGTTCGTGGCTTTTCTCTCAGTAGTATCTGCATATTGAACCATAAACAGGATCTCCAGGGACTCACCTGTGTCCTGTTGTGACCTGTGACCCCAAACCTCCTCCCCACCCTCACCCCTCTGATGGATGTACCTGATCCCCCTCCCTTTCATCTACAAATGGACGTTCATCTGTAGCCTGTCCATCCATGGGAGTGGATCTGTCCCTCAGTGTGAATGGTAAATGGTTTGCACTTATATAGCGCTTTGCCACCTTCATGGTGCTCAAAGCGCTTTACATTAGCCTCACGTTCACCCATTCACACACACACTCATACACCAGTAGGTTTCTACGGTCTAAGGTCAGTCCCACTGGAACCGAACGGCCAACCTCTCGGTCATTGAGCAACCCACTCTACCAACTGAGCCACAGCCGCCCAGTGTGGTTTTCCTCAGGTTTCTTTTTTCCCACTAGGTTTTGGAGTGTTTCCTACCAAGAAGGGGATGCTTGGGACTTCATCTATTTCTGATTGTTTTCTTTGATGAACTCTGTAAAATGATCTTGTTGTGATTTGGGGCTCTTTAAATACAATTGAATTGAATTAGAACACTGAATGATCTGAAAACCATACAAACATGTCTGTGATACATACAGTCAAAGGAATAGCAGACAATAATAATATCAACTTATGGACTTAGCTAGCAGTAGCAGCGATGTTAACATATACTAAGCCAGTGTGTTCAAGATAGGTGGACTGCATTTCAAACAATTTCAGTGTCTTGTCACAAATTACCATAGAATTACCAGTGTATTAGCAATCTGTAATTTGTAAAAAGTGGTTACAAAGACATTATTAACATGAAATTACATCAAAATAACCATAGAATTATCACCTTATTAGCAATCCGTTATAAAAAATAATTACAGTTTTACTTTTTTACTTTATTACAAATGACGAATTGTACTTTTTTTTTTTTTTACTTTTACTGAAGTAAAGGAGTTGAATCAGTACTACAATAGCACTAAATACCAGAGCATTTTTTTCCACACAAGTAGTTGTACTTCTACTTAAGTACAGAATGGGAGTACTTTGACCACCTCTGTAGGGCTCCCATGGACACAGATGATAGATAAACGTCCATTTGCAGATTTCCAGGTAAAATTACATAATGAGTTCTGATTTGGTATTAAAATGTTTTACTTTTTACCTATGGTGCTGTACCTGTGTTTTTGTTATATCAAATGCTTCTTAGACATAATAAACTGTCCCACCACAATTCTGAACTCCTCTGTGTCTCATTTCCTATGGACTGCACCCCTGCTAGCATTCCATAATCACACACACAGAGCAGTCACATAGTTGTGGCGTTGTATGAAACCCAGGTCATTGGGAGAGGTACAGAGAAAAGAGTCTGTGTCACGGACACACGTCTGTTGAGCAATGAGCAACTTGTCCACTGACAAGACACAAACATCAACATTTTAACCCCAACAAAACATTAGCAAAGAGTTTTCTGTTAAATTTAACTGAACATCAGTAGGTGAACATAGGTCCGGATTTGGTCTGGACCCACGGCTGTAAAACCGGACTGTCCACACATCTGTCACAGGTTGAAGTCAGTGGCCAAGCCGCACACAACACTGTCCACATCATGTTTGGAAAAAAGGAGCACGTTGTCTGTGCTGCTGTTCACTCAGGTTAGCTAGCGGATGCTGCTTGTATCAAACAGATTAACAAATGCCTCTTCAGATGGCCGTGCTGATTTTTTTTCATCTAAGGTGAAGTAAAAGAGAGTGACAGACACACATGCGATGTGTGTCTGTCACTCCCTTTTGTTTTGTTAGCCCACCACAACTGTCTCACCTGCAGCAGTCTGGCAGAAAGAATAATATGCGACTTGTCAACTTCTCCAAATTTAAGTCAACTTGTGCTACGGGAGTCAACATGTCAAGTAGTCGACATGTCTGTTAATGCCTTAGTAACCAGACCAAAATCTAATGTGAATTTCAGTACCTTATTTCGGTATATTTGCAGCTGTTCTTTAATTAAGTTAACAGCAGTGTGTGCACACACCAGTGCAGATGACATCAACACATCAAAGGTGTGAGTACATTTAATGACAAATAAAAAAAACTAGTATTTGTGGATTCCTCAACTAGTGACATGACATGGTGCTAGCTTAATAATAATAATAATAATGGGTTAATCAGTCTCTCCAGGATTTCTCAGGCCTTTTTTGACATTGTTTCATCCTAAAATGTCTGACATTGCATGAGCTTTCCTGAAAAATTGTGAAGAAAGTTTTGGTGCTTTTTAAGCTTTTGTTGCAGGATGAAGTGAAAGTTGCGATAAATAGTTGGGAATTTCCCCTTTTGTCATGAAAATTAAGTAATATTTCAAATACTTAGTTACTAGAAAATGTATTCAAAACTACCTAAGCTAAATGTCAAATAAACAATTACGAGGATTACAAAAATGCAACAATTATTTTTTCAAATGCACCTGTTGGTTCAAAGGTTAAATTTCATATGACCTCACAACACTACATGAAGTTATAAAACATAATATAAATGTCTCAGCCACTCAAAAAACAAACATTATTACTAGTACTCTGACCAAAATAGAACAAAGACACTGACATATTAAGACAACCTTTAAAATATGACAAATAAAATATGACCTGGATGACAAAAATGCAGCAGTAATAGTACTCCACCAAATGCACCTGTTGGTACTAGTGCATCATTTTAGTCATTAAATGTGAACTGCTGGCTGCACATGTTTCTTCATACTGTAAGGTAAACAGGAAAAGGCAGAAGGAGCAGCTCAAGACGTTGCAAATGATTGGTCACATTTTGCGGGAAAGTCAAGATGATTGGTTAAAACTCCAACATTGTGCTGAATTCACAGGGATTGACTGAATTTGAAAATCACAACATCGTGAAATCCTGTAGGGTCTGGTTAATAAGTTGTAGCAGATGCATCTCACAGTTTATGCGTTTGTCAGACAGACTGGTTAGGCGAGTCTCGTCTTGTCTCTCGTCTCTTGTGTCGTCATCTGAACCCGCTTTATCCTCACTAGGGTAACAGGGGTCACTGGGGTCACAGGGGTCACTGGGGGCCTAATCCAGCTCCAATGGGTGAAGGCGGGGTACACCCTGTATGAGTCTCCAGTTCATCTCAGGGCTGAACATATATAGATAAACAATCACTGTCACATTCACACCTATGGACAATTTAGATTAACCAGTTAACCTATGTGTTTGGATGTGGGAGGACACTGGAGTACCTGTAGAAAACATGTAAACTCCACACAGAAAGGTCTGGTGTGGGACCTTCTGCACAGTAAATTTTGCAGTGTTAAATCAACACTTAGAGAGTTAATTTGGAGACAATGGGACCAAATACACTCTAGAAGGAGTTAAATAAACTCTCTAAGTGTTGATTTAACACTGCAAAATTTACTGTGTGTCTGTGAGGCACCAGTGCTAACCACTGCACTAGTTTAGTCATTGGTTACATTTTGATGTTACGGTTCAATCGCGTATATCTCTGGTTGTAATTAAATGTTTATTATTTTTAAAATACCAATTTAAATACCGTTTAGGAACTAATACCATTTTGAAAGTACTGGTTTGGTATCGGTATCGAATGAAACCCTTTCTGTACCCAACCCTATCTGTGAATTACAGTACCTACTGAATATCTGAACAACAAAACCCTTGAACTAGACTCACTTGGAAAGCACACATAAACCTCCTTTTAAAATTTTATTCAATCATGCTCCATATGTTCTGGATGACTGTTTCCATGCAGTATGGCTTTTCTCCACAGATAAGTAGATGTCTAACCACCACACATTAGAATGCCAATCCATGCTCAGTCTGATAGCATTGTATCCTTCAGCCTGATAGCACGAGTAAACACACATTTATTATTCTGGCAGTATTTGTGGGTACTGGAGAGGAGCCATGATCAGCAGGCAGCTAAAAACCCCAGCTACAGGCCAAAACAGAGTGTGTAGAACACACTACAGCGATGGAGGGGCAGAGTGGGACATCATTTGACTTATTTCCCATGGTTGATAAGACAGTGTTATCTAAATTAGTACCAGGGGTGAAACAGTGTCTGAATAGTTTTTGACTCATCATCTAATATTACCGTAAGCATATTTTCTTTTACAGGCTCAAATGTGAATCAGGTTCAGAAGATAGATTAATTGGTAAATATGAAAATTGAAAGCTTGGATGAACATCAGAGCTTCTTTTCACAGGCATTAGGAAAAAGAAATCACTGTCAGAAGTAGTCATTGTCAAAGCGATTCATGAGCCAGGATGAATAAATTAATAATAATAATAATAATAATAATATAATAATAATAATAATAATAATAATAATAATAATAATAATAATAATAATAATAATAATAATAATAATAATAATAATAATAATAATAATAATAATAATAATAATAATAATAATAAACTTTATTTATATAGCAGCTTTCATACAAAAATTGTACCCAAAGTGCTTCACATTGATTAAAAATTTAAATACAATTTTAAGACAAGGGTGAAATAAGAAATACATTAAGATTTGATTGCACAAATTTATAAAATTAGAAAAGAACAAGATAAACTGATTATACATCCATTATGAAATTTCAATAAAATAAATAAGAAATACATAAACATTTGATTACACACAAAATATAAAGAATATAAAGAATGGGGTCATGAATGAATGAAAAGTTTTGACCACTCACTCTTTTCTTCTCCATAACATCCTCTGATAATAGGTGTGTTTCCACTATCGTAACTTCTAGGATTTTTTTGGGGGATGTACTTTAACCAGGCCATGAGTTAGCCTGGTCCTCTGAGGCGTTTTGTCTCCATATAAAATGGTCCTGTAAGAACCTTAGCGATATCGCGTCAATTGCTATGGTAACGTCACTAATAAAAAGTGCCAAAACAAAGCAGCAGCAGAGGAGGAAATCACAACCATGAAATTGAACCATGTAATTTACATTTGGCCTATAACCTTATCCACAGGAATTTGGATTCAAAAAACATCACTAAACATTACTGAACAACAAAAGTGTTCATTTGCTGAGGGCAGGGGTGTCAAAGTCATTTTTAGTTCACTTCCACATTCAGCCCAATATGATCTGAAAAGAACCAGAACAGTAAAATAATAACAATGAAAAGAGACAAATTACTTTATGATAGTTTCCCTCAAAATGTGAAAAGTTGACATGTCTGAAGAAAAGCGAGTGTAATTTTAACCATTTTCTGCCTCAGTTTATCAGTTTGTCATTTGCACATGTGCAGAACAACTGGCACTTCAATTATAAATACACTAAACATTTAGTAACAGGCAGAATATTTGTAAAATGACACTTACTTCTCTTCAGAAATTTCAGCTGCTTCATATTTGTTCAGGTTTTTGTAAAAGGGTGGTTTGTTAATATGAAGATTTTTAATTTTTACATTAAAATCTGCAGTTTTCATTATTTACAGGTAATTATGATCATATTTTACTGCTTTGACCCAGTTGAGATTTAATTATTCTGTATGTAGAACCTGAATTAAAATATATTTTTTAGACTATTTTTACATATCTTCATTCTTATTCGTCCTACAGGACCTTATGGTGTGCCCGATTTGACCCCTGAGCCTTATAATAATTATGATAATAATGGGTTAGATTTCTATAGCACTTTTCAAGGCACCCAAAGCACTTTACATTAGTGATCCATTATTCATTCACTCTCACATGCTCACTCTGGTGGTGGTAAACTACATATGCAGCCACAGTTGCCCTGGGGCAGACTTACGGAAGCGTGGCAGCCATTTCACGCCTCCAGTCCCTCTGACCACCATCGACCATTCACACAGATTCATACAACAGTGTGAGTGACACTGGAGGCAAGGAGGGTGAAGTGTCTTTGCTGAAGGACACAATGAACTGACTAGGCTAGAGGGGGAATCGAACCCGCTCTACGAGCTGAGTCCAATGAATGTTTGACACCTATCACTTTGGCCCAATCCCATTTCTATTTTTTACCTCTATCACTACCCCTTCCTCTTACCCCTTCAAACAGAGCTATAAGGGGTAGGGCTTGAAAAGTAACCCCTCTGAACTGGGACACCCCTTCAACACTCACCTACGTCATCAGTTCGCTCCACCAGTTGTTACGTAAACAAAAACGACAGCATTTAACCAAAAGCAAACAAACATGTCTGCTGCTGTAGTTGTCACATTCTCCTGCGATATGCCCATATTTTTATTAGTATCTGCGTTAAATCAGAAATACTTAAAAAAGCGATCTCAGATTTTAGTTTAGATTACTGTAATTCACTCCTCTTTGGCCTCCCTCAAGAGTCCCTCCATAAACTTCCGCTGGTTCAGATCTCTGCTGACCAGACCACATCACACCACATCACTCCTGTCCTTCAACAACTCCACTGGCTCCAGTTGGAATAGAATAGAATAGAATAGAATAGAATAGAATAGAATAGAATAGAATAGAATAGAATAGAATAGAATAGAATAGAATTTATTTATTGTCATTATACAAAAGTATAACGAAATTGAAACATCAAGCCTTCGTCATCAGGTGTCATTAAAAAAAAGTATCTCTATCTCTGGATATTTATTATGTCTGATGTCTCTCTCTCTCTCTCTCTCTCTCTCTCTCTCTCTCTCTCTCTCTCTCTCTCTCTCTCTCTCTCTCTCTCTCTCTCTCTCTCTCTCTCTCTCTCTCTCTCTTATAAATATAAGTAAATAGGAATAAAGACACAGACTAACACATTCATACAATCAACAATCAACAAATCACCTACAAATCCTTCTATACCTCTATCAGTCCATCCATAACCTCGCTCCTTCCTACCCCTCTGACCTTCTACAGATTGTCACTCAGATCCTCTCTCCACCTCCCAGTTCCCACTGCCCGTCTTCACACTCTGTGGATCAGATCCTTCAGCCGCTCTGCTCCCCACCTCTGGAACTCTTTGACCCCTGACCTCCGTAACTCTGCCACCCTGTCCGTCTCTGAATCCAAACTCAAAACACATACCCTCCCTAACTGCCCCACATGGTGCTTTCAAATAAAATTCATTATTCTTATTCTTATTCTTATTCTTATTCTTATTCTTATTCTTATTCTTATTCTTATTCTTATTCTTATTCTTATTACCATTTTCATGTGTGTTTTATGGAGAAAATGACCATTACACATTGCAACAACAACGTTATACAACAGTTTATTTAATGGACTTTTTATTTTTTAGAATTCAGATTTTATGATTGATGTATTATGTCTGATGGCAAGCTTCTGGAACGAAATACCACTGAATGTGCACTATGGTGGATATTTGGGAAAATAAAGTGGCTATTCTATTCCATTCTATTCTATTCTAATAGTTATCACAACTTACAAACAGTTAATCACAGCAAAAATATTACATTTGTGTTCTTGCCGCCATTTTTGAAAGGATTTGCATTGTATTCTGGGAAATTTCTCATACCCCTCCATTTGGAGTCTGGCTCTGGAACACCTCTGTTTGAAGGGTATAAAGCCCTTCCCCTTCTCCTGTGCTTTAACATGAATCGGGACACCCCTACCCCTACACATGGAGCAGGGTTAGGGGTAAGAGGTCGGACTAAGGGGTGAAATGGGATTCATCCTGAGGCTTCTCCTTCATTCTGGACAAATGATCACCCTATTCATGGCTGTAGCTCAACTCACCTCCAGAATTAAGTGTGAACACACACACACACACACACACACACACCCTCTGCAGTTACAGTGGTCTAACTCCTCCAGCAGGTAACAACCATAACATTGTACATGCTGAAAAATAAGATGACTTAAGCTCAGCTGACTTTCCTCAGAAAATGATAGGAACATCCAGAGGTAATGAACAGGTGAGTATGACAACACAGAACAGCCCGTAGCATGACATGATGACAGCCCTGACTGTTCTGCAGTGTTTGTCATCACAGTCAGTAGTTCAGACCATCTCTAAGTCTGTTATTATCAGATTGCCTCCAGTGACGGTAGAAATTACACCTTAAAGTATCCATAAAAAATACTTGTTGTCATCATCCAAACCACTGTTATGCAGGAAAACAAAATGGAACTTTGACAAAGACGCTGAGCTGAAGCCACAGGCACAGATGACGCAGGCGTTCTGTGGCTGCGCTGTGCTTTTCTGTGAAGTACATGTGGAAAGGGTTATGGAATAGAATATTTGTAAAAAAAAAAAAATACAATAAAAAAATAAACAAAATACAAAAAAATTTTTTATTATTATTATTACTATAAATAATTATGTATTTACATTCTACTACTACTACTAATAATAATAATGATAATAATATTTTTTTTATTTAATTTCATTAATTTTTTTTTTTTACCTCCGCCAAGTGGGTTAGGTTTTTGCTGGAGTTTGTCTGTCTGTCTGTCTGTCTGTCTGTTAGTTTTCCAGATAACTCAAAAAGTTATGGATAGATCTTGATGAACATTTCATGACATGTTGGGAGCGTCACAAGGAACAAATGATTAGATTTTGGTGATGATCCTGGATTCTGGATCACTGTGAAATGTGTTCTCCTTTTACCACAATGTAAATAGATCAGACAAAGCCTCCTGTACTCTAGTGAGCCCCAAGTTAAAGTAAAACACAAGTGTAGCCTATCATCCATGACTGTGACTCCAGTACCAGCCACATCAATAATATTGTTTATTGATATGTCACTGCTTGCACTGAAATATTGTGAAGGAACACAACAGTGTAGTCTAAAAATATGCTCCACCATGACCCCAGGTTCCAACGCTCAAAGTATTCAATATTTCTGTCACAGTTTTATTTATGTGCTGGCTAGTCATGACCCGGACCAGCATTCCTTGCGCGCAGCGAAATGCCAAATTAGCTTAATCCTGATCAGCTCGTCGTCATTCTCTGCTGAAGCCTGATAATGATGTCATGACATCCAGGTGTGATGGAAGAGGGAAGTCCTGGAGTTAGTCCTCCAGGACTAACTCCATTAGTCCTGGAGGACTGGAGTTTGACAGCCCTGCCCAGAGAAACCAGTGGGTCCAGGTCACAGGGAATGTGGTGTTCCATTGCTCATTGGTTCCATTGACTTTTGGCTAAAGTGTTTCCAAAAGCCACAGCACTGGACAAGCATTCCAGCCTTGTGGGGACAAAGAGTCTCTTTCAACAGCAATAATCCTCTGGAGGAGGAGTGGGGACACTGCTGCTCTGCTGGTGCACAATCTGGTGTTTCATCTGGTATATGAAACCACTTTACACCAGACATGGGGACTCAAGTCTGAGACCTGGACTTGAGTCGCACAAACAAACACTTGTGACTTGACTTTAGACTTGTGTGATATGACTCGTGAGTTCATTATCATGGAATTATTTATTTTATTATTTAATTTGTTTCAGTTTTTCCAATGTGTTGCCTGACATTATGGGAAAATCACAGGTAGAAATAATAGTTTCTCTCCCTTGATATTTGTGCAAAGGTTTGTAACACGTACGTGCTGCCACAGGGTTTGGGATGTTTCTTCTTCTTCACATGCATTGTTCTGATCAATTTTGATGGTGTAGTGTGAAATAACAGAGTATAAAGTACAGTAAGGCCTACATGCTTTCACCACACTTAATTACTACATACTTAATACAAAACAATACAGTAATGCAGTATTATCTCAAAAAGCATCTAATGTGGAAACGTTCATTTCAGCCATTTGAGACTTGACTTGGAAAAAGTGACTTGTGAACATCTCTGCTTTACACATGCATTAAAGGGCAGCTTCACAATTTTGCAAATATCTCTACAACAGGGGTCTCAAACATGCGGCCCAGGGGCCAGATGCAGCCCACCTAAAAGGTTTCAATCTGGCCCATGAGATGAATTCACAAAGTGAAAAATTCCACAGTTAAGTCTGTGGAACTTATTTTTTTACATGTTCCACATACAGTCAAATAATAGCATAATGTATTTTCTTGTTCATTTGATGTGAAAAAATATTATATTCTGCTAATAAATAATGACAACTTCAAATTTTTGTCTTTGTTTTAGTGCAAAAACAACAATCACATTGGTCTTTCCAGCCTAAAGAGAAGTAAAAATAAAATAAGAAATCTTGACCAACATTCTCATAATTCATGCATCAAAGGGTTAAAAATCTACTCAGTACTGTATTTACATAATAATAATAATAATAATAATAATAATAATAATAATAATAATAATAATAATAATAATAATAATAATAATAATAATAATAATAGGAATACATAGCAAGTCAAATTAAAAGAAGTGTACAGTTCGTTGGTAAAATAATATATCCAGATGTAATAATTTTCAGTCAGACAACACAAAAAGTCATTCCAGTGCTTCCACACAAACCAGGGAAAATCCCAGGTTGGGATAGTATTGAAAACATTTAATTTTCTTGAATGATAACTGAACTAACAAGCATAAAGAAAAACCTACAGATGTGGTCCTTATCCCATGTGTCATCCAAGTGTTTCCACCTATATGTAAACACCATGAGTTTTAACTTCACCCTTTGATTCATAAACTGGTCACTATAGGACAGTTATTCCCAAAAGTAACTAAGTAAAAGTACTTCATTATTGTACTTAAGTAGATTGTTTAGGTATCCGTACTTTACTTGAGTATTTATTTTTCTGACAACTTTTTACTTTTTTTTTTTTTACTTTTTACATTTTTATATAAATATGTGTACTTTATACTCCTTACATTTATATAAATATGTGTACTTTATACTCCTTACATTTATATAAATATGTGTACTTTATACTCCTTACATTTATATAAATATGTGTATTTTATACTCCTTACATTTATATAAATATCTGTACTTTATACTCCTTACATTTATATAAATATGTGTACTTTATACTCCTTACATTTATATAAATATGTGTACTTTATACTCCTTACATTTATATAAATATCTGTACTTTATACTCCTTACATTTATATAAATATCTGTACTTTATACTCCTTACATTTATATAAATATCTGTACTGTGTACACTTTACATTTTCTGACTCGTTACTTTTTCAAACTAAACAGATGTGAGAGTAGAAAAATAAGTCACGTCAGAGAGAAAATCAGTGGAGGAAAGAAACTGTAACTTTATATATTATAGTTATATGAGTATTATCTCATAATTTTGACTTTTTAAAATCTAAAAAATAAACCATTCATTATATCATTATAGTGACTAAATATTGTTGTCAATGAACCTTTATCACGTGACAAAAATGAGACTAAACTAGATGTAAATGTAGGTCTTGTGACGATAACTATAATTAAATATATAATGCAGTTATAGATGACCAATAAAAACCAGACAAAATGTGGTTTAAGAAATAAAAAACATTCCTAAAATGTCTCTCTCAAAATGAGACATTATTTTAATTCTTTTAGCCATGTTCCTTATTTATTTATTTATTTATTGTTGCTGTCTCTTGCAAGGATGTTGTCAATTATGTCCCCACCAATGTCAACATCATGATTACTCCTATGCCACACCAGCATACAATACTATAACAAAAAATACTTTCAATAAAAGACTTGTATAGTAAGGTCATAATAGTGTTGTCTACATTTAAAAAAGAGTTAATTTACCTTAGTAAATAAATAAATAAATGAATAAAGTTAGATATGCACTCTATTCATCAAGCTGTAAAGTCAAAAAACAATTTTTTAAAATGTATTTTTAAGGTTTATTTTATATGTGGGTTTCTTTCTCTCAGCACACTGTGTGTGTGTGTGTGTGTGTGTGGGGGGGGGGGGGGGGTCCTTCCTTATGCCCACACATTATATGTGATTAAGGAGGGAAATTAATACAAAAAAAACCCCATCGTTATGCTTTTTCATGACGTCCCTGTAAATGTGAATGTAATACAAGATTGATTGTATAAATGTTGATGGTCATTATTGAAAAAAAAGCTACTTGATCTGACAGACTATCATACTGTAATATAACCCAGAGATGCATATCTTTCAGAAAAATATAGTTCCCCCCCAAAGTGGTACCAATGCCCCTTTGGCTCATACACTAAATGGGTTCAATATGATAAGCAGCAGCTCATCCATCACTCACCCCCTGCTTGATGCTCCACTTGGATGTGGAAGCTCAATCCAAACTTATGTTAAAAATCCACCCAGGCTCCATATTTTCCTTTTCCTTACAGATTAAGCAGGTGTAGGAATGAAGTTTGTTGGTGGTTAACTGTGAAAGAAGAGAGTGACGGCAGGGAGGGGGAGAAGCCAAGAGAAGGGAAATGAAACGGAGAGGAGGGAGGCGGGGCATAGGCCTGAGGCAGCGTGGGATATCCCTTTGAGTCATGGAAACAGATCCAAAGAGCAGACGTGTTCACAGACGGCCTCAATACAGCAGGGTGGAAACACTGACTGCGCTTCCTTATGGGTCACCCTTTGGAAAACATGTATGGATCACTGCACACAGTACCATCTTTGTAGAACAAATATACATGAGTGCAATTGTACTTCAAAAAAGAACTGACTGTTCAGTCCATATGCATGAATCACACACCGTCAAAATACTGTATTTTCCACACTATAACATGCATGAAGTGAAGTCAAAGTCATGAGATAAAAAGTCAAAATTATGAGATAAAAAGTAAAAATCATATTATAAAAGTCAAAATCATGTGATAAAAAGTCCAAATTATGAGATGAAAAGTCAAAATTATGATATAAAATGTCAAAATCATTAGATAAAAAGTCAAAATCATGTGATAAAAAGTCAAAATTATGAGATGAAAAGTAAAAATCAAGTAATAAAAAGTAAAAATCATGAGATAAAATGTAAAAATTATGAGATAAAAAGTCCAAATCATGAGATAAAAACTCAAAATTATGTGATAAAAAGTAAAAATTCCAAGTCACTAAGCAGTTTTTTTCCCTCTTACACGATGCACCTTTTTTTTCATTCTACCAAAGACACTAGAGCACTCTATGACTTTCCCTCTTGGTGGAGTGTTTCAGTAACATTTGATCAGTTATTTTGCCCATGATTGTTCCCATTAAAACCTCTTATTCTACAGCCCTCTAGAATGTTACGACTTTGAATTCACATTGCCAGCATTCAGCGTGCGTATTTTTTTTTTTCAGTAACCGCCCGCTGCGCCATTAACGCCCACTACCAATGCCAATGGGTTTCGTCACTTCAGATTGACGGTACCATATCACCCCACAGGTAGTTTGGTCACTTTGAAAGTAAATATCCGCTATTTTATCCAGTCTGTTAGAGTAGTAGCAGTAATAAACTGTAATAACCTGTAGAATAAGCAGGACACCCCTCCGCCTTTGGCATCAGGGTGCCGTTCAGCCCCGTCGGGGAACATTTTTCTGATAGTAACGCATGGGCAATACATTATCCCTTGCTTAACATCCACCAAGTCATTCTTGACCAATTGTAAGGTTTAGGGGTCAGGGTATAGATTGTTTAATGTTAAAGGTTAGATATGATCTTGAAAAAGTCTCATATATATATATATATATATATATATATATATATCCAGTGCATGTGAGTAATTGGATTTGATAGTTAATTAGATCCCTGTCACAGAGTGGCTGCCGATAAACTTTACAGAAGTACTGAAGTCTCAGTCAGAGGAATGTTTATACTTCCTCCAGTAACCTTACCCTTACCTGGGACATTTTAGTGTTGAAGTGGACGTTAACTTTCTATCTTTTATTCTATTTTGGTTTTTAAACTAGCCACTTTTGTGTGATTAATTTAAATAAAAAAGAAGACACTTCCTCTTTAGTTGCACAGTGGTGTTCTTAAACTTTATACTTCCCAAACACACTGTATTTGCTATTTATATCCTGTTTTATCTTACAGTTTGCACAACCTTCAACATTAGAGTGAACTTGTATTTGGTGATTTTCCAGTAAGAGACACAGTGAGCCTGTCAGTGTCTGTCTGGCCTAATAGTCCAGGTGAACATAAGGAGCAGCAGCCAAACACTATGAGATCATTTACCAGTCTGCTGCCTCTGCCAAATCCTTGGTTTCCATAGCAACCCCTCTGAGAAAACACTATGTTGCATGTGTACTTGTATTTGTGAGCATGTTTGTTATGCGTGGTTGCAGCAAATGTTTCCTGGCTGTATTGAAATTCAACAATGTCTTAGTGAGTGTTCATATCAGAGTGTGAGAAGTGAAGTGAAGTGATAAGTCTCACAGTGATGATGTTTTCTTCAGGATTACCCACAAACCCCAAGGAATGCTGCAGATAAAAGTGAAGGAATAGGAGGAAATGACAGGAGAGGAATAATGGCAAGAAAGACAAATCAGCAGAAGACGTGTCCCAGACTACAGAGGACATTGTGATTGGGTGCTGAGAAACAAAGTGTGTTTAGTATGACCTCCTGCAGCTGTTGTACACACACCAAACAGGAGATTACACAGCTGTTTCTGTGACTAACAATTTATACTGAGCTGTATCTGTCCTATAGTGACTTCTGCCTGATGGACATACTGCTGATGACCAGCTGATGACCTTTCATGGTTTTCAAATGTGTTTTAGTCAATTCCAGCTTCTAACCTTTTTGTACTCCACAATCCACGGGGTCATCCTTGTGCCTTGTCTTATTCTACCCCAACATTATTCAGTTCTACTGTAAATTTACAGAGTAGACTTTGCCTTGTCCTGTTGACAGTGATCAAATAATCTCCTGTTGAATGAATCACTTTATTGTCACTGAACACATTTATGTTACAATGAAAGCCCCCCTCCAGTGCAAATTGAGCATAAAGACAAAAACACAATAGTATATATAATAAATAAGACTCAATATATATTCAAATAAATATGCTTAAAAAGCCTTAAAGTGCTTTTTCTAAAAAAAGACCTAAAAAAGATAAAAGTGATAAAAGTGATAATAACATATTTAAAAGTTGTATTAACCAGAGATAAATAAAAAGTGTTGCTAAGACGGTGAGTTCAGCTCCTCAGAAGCTGATACCTCCTCCCTGATGGTAGGAGGTTGAAGAAGCATCGACCAGGGTGGGATGTGTCTGTCACGATGTTCCTTGACCTCTTCAACACTCTAGTGTTCACGATGTCCTACAGGGATTCTATTCTATTCTATTCTATTCTATTCTATTCTATTCTATTCTATTCTATTCTATTCTATTATATTGCCAAATATAATTTAATCATCTCACCCTGGGGACACTTTTACAGTTTCAACAGTAAAAAATAATGTGCATGTATAGATATCAAAGAAGAGCATATTTACATATATACAGTGTTTATTTGCATTGCACAACCTGATTTGAGAATAGGTGAAACAGAGCTTTTTAATGACTCTGGGGAAAAAAACATTTAACTATAGAGTTGTTGTATATGATGACCAATGGTGCGATCAAAGTCAAAGTCAGTTTTATTGTCAATTCTTCACATGTGATTGACATACAATGGTATCGAAATTACCTTTCTCACTCTCCTATGTATTTACTTAAAGTTCAGATGTGCAACAGACAACAATCCTAGCTAAGTTGGTGAAAAAACAAATAAATAAATATAAGTGGCTTAAGGCTACTATCCTAGTGCTGCTAAACTAACCAGGGATGAAGAGACAGGACATTATGTACAGAGTGGACTACTGTACTACTGTCATGGCAGAGTAGGACAGGACAAGACGACACTGAGTGCATTTGAGGTAGTAGTTGTGAGGTAGTACACATTTACATTTAAATATGGGAGATTTCTTATGTGTTTTTATTATAAATATTGTGTCTAAACCAAATGCATCTTTGACTTCTGAGCCTGCTAATTACCTTGTGCTAATTACCTTGTGCTAATTACCTTGTGCTAATTACCTTGTCAATCTGACACTAACTTATTGTACAAAGACAAAAAATAAATAAATGAAGCAGCTGTGTTTTGAGGAATTTGCCAAAGTGGTGCAACAGTGGCAGATGCTCTGTGCTGCTCTACCAATGTCTAGAAGTAACGAGCTGTTGTTATCCTGCGGCTGCTGTGCTGTCAGCCCTTGGCCTGGTGCCGCTAGGCAGAACCACTGTAGTGTAATGATGCCACAGCTCTGGGTGAACAGCAGGTTCAGACACTGAAGGGTTGGCGCCCAGTCCTGTGCTGTTGTGTCTTTGAGCACCGCTTCCTGTGCTGCTACTTACACTGGTCTATGTATGGTTGACAATATAAGAACTGAAGTCTGAACTAGAGCTGGGTATTGATTCAAATGTAAAGAATCGATCCAATTCCAATTCTTAAGATTAAGAATCGCTTGTTTTCATTTCTAACTGATATGATCATATTCAGGTTAGTGTTCTTTAAAAAAATATATCTATAATTTCATGACTGTGTCGCAGTGCTGTGCAACCAGAATTTTTTTTTCAGGGAAGCCAGAAATAAAGAATGTTTTATTTATATATTTTCTATTTTTGTTCACTACTTTTTTAATTTTTAAAACATTCAGAGGATGCAGCCACGGCTCAGTTGGTAGAGCAGGTCGTACATTAATCAAAGGGTCGGTGGTTCGATTCCCCGCTCTGTCCTAGTCAGTCTGTTGTGTCCTTGGGCAAGACACTTCACCCTACTCACCTCCAGTGTCACTAACACTGGTGTATGAATGAGTATGAATGTTCGGTGGTGGTCAAAGGGACTGGAGGCGTGAAATGGCAGGACCTGCCCCAGGGCAACTGTGACTACATATGTAGTTTACCACCACCAGAGGGAGCATGTGAGAGTGAATGAATAATGGATCAATAATGTGAAGTGCTTTGGGTGCCTTGAAAAGCGTTATATAAATCTAATCCATTATTATTATCATTGTGACTTCAACCAATATTGTTTGAAGTCACAAGCCACCTGAAGCATCGTTTTTAACAACGGAGTACGGCCGCATTAACCTGACTGTCCCAGATGGTATTTCACAATACCATCTGGGACTCTTCTACACCCTCTCTGTTTTCAAAGGAGGGGCCTTATGTAAAATCCTTGCATGTGATTAGATTAAAAATCTGTCTGTCTCTTGACTGACACGCTGCTTCATCCACTCACGTTGAAGTCAAGCCACTAAACCGGTGAAAATACTTTTCATCAGGTAAATACACATCAACAGAAGGGGTTTAAACTTACCATGACATTTATTTATAACCTTGTCTACTACGATGTCCACCAAGTTCTTCTGGTAAACGTCTTAGTAAAGCATGGTTCTACATTTATCCTTCAACCTTATTTCGGGGCTAACAAACACTACCTGCTAACATCTGTTGCAGATGTGGTTGTCATTTCTTCCTCCAGTTCCATTACTGTCAGCCCTAGTTTACCAGCCTCTTTGACTTGGTCCTCTACCAACACAACCAGGGGGGTACCACAATAACCATGGGCTTCTGCACTGATACTATTTCTGTATCCACCAGTGGAACCATCTGATAGATCCATCTGTTGACAAACCCAGTCGGAAGAAGAGTGAAAACATCATTTCATTAACAAACTCTTCCAAATTCGTCCTCTGTTCATCTGTTAATGAATGAACATGTGGTAGAGTCGACAAAACACTGGAAATAGTCCAGTCCATATGGACACTCAAACGCTCAACGCTACTGTTGTGTATCTGAAAAGACTACACTGCCGTTGCTTCTGCTAACGTCACACCAGACACAACACTTCCAGGTAGTCCCATCCTCGACACTGTTTGGCTCCTTCGTTTGGAAACAGATTCGATCCCTGTGCGACTCACATGGTTGTGTGAGCACAGCATGTCTTCAGTTTCACCACAAACGGTTAGACATCAAACAACAAAAGACACCGTACACAACTCATTCAAGTACAACATCTCCGCCAAAGCAAATTGGTGGAGACGCTGTTTGACACAACTTGCAAACAGCATTGGTTTTGTCAAATACATCTGTGTCTTTTTGTTTTTGGAACCTGAAATATTTCCAGACTGGAGCCTTGACAGATGTTGTTTTCAAAAAGTTTTGACTAACTTTGTCACTACTCTCCGACGCCATGTTTGTTTGAGGTCACACCCCCTGCGTGAATTTGATAACATGCCGGGGGTCACTGGGGGAAATGTTCACTGGTGGAAAATTTACTAAAAATGTAAAAAAAAAAATAAAAAAATCTGACGTTTAGATGTACGATTCCATCCTAAGTAATTAATATGTGATTCGACCCAGAAACCGAAAATTGATTTTTTTTAGCACAGGTCTAGTCTGAACTGAAATGTACGACAGACAGGTAGCACATCAGATATAGTCTGTTTAATGAAGAGCAGGGTTCACTACACAGGATGTCATTCAGTGAAGCAAATGGATCCTAAAAAACTGCAAGTAAAAGGCAAAATCCAAAAGACAAGAGACAGAGGCTGAGAAAAACAGCCACAGGTCAAACACAGGGAGGAACACAAAGTCAGAGATGAACTGGGAGAGGAGGAGAAGAATATGTATATAGAAGAAAGATAAGGAGACGCAGGAGGACTAAACAAGGGAAACTAGAGGAAAGATGAAACACAGGGAAGTGAGACAAGACATACCTTAACAGTATGAATGTTCAGTGTTAGCAGGAGGGACTGTAGGTGTGAGAGTTTAAGAGTTATTATTATTATTATTATTATTATTATTATTATTATTATTATTATTATTATTATTATTATTATTATTATTATTATTATTATTATGTATACTATGTACCAGGTCCTGAACAGATTTCATGTTATATATATTTGTACTACACTTGTACTACAGTATTACATCATACATACAATAACATGATTGACATTTGTAGAGAAACCATTTCCATGAGTCCATCCAATCAGAGTCCACTTCAGGTGTCCCCTTTGCTAACAGCAGAGCTGGTGCACCCATAGCACCCAGAGGAGGCATTAGTAGTGAAGGCAGCAGATACAGTGAGTGCAGGGGGGTAGATAGAGTGCCTCTGTACTGGCCTGATTGTGCTCTCAATAGAATGAGCTCACATAACAAAGGATTTATTATCTCTAGCTGGAGAGTTGCTGCAGTCTGGGAACTCTGTACAGCCCTTTTCTCTGCCAGGCACCCAAAAAATGTGGCCCAGCTCTACTCTGGTTGGGGGGTTCAAACAACAACAAATCCTGTATGGTCTCTCTCTCTCTCTCTCTCTCTCTCTCTCTCTCTCTCTCTCTCTCTCTCTCTCTCTTTCTCTCTCTCTCTCTCTTCTCCCTCTCTCTCTCTCTCCCTCTCTCTCTCTCTCTCTCTCTCTCTCTCTCTCCTCTCTCTCCTCTCTCTCTCCCTCTCTCTCTCTCTCTCTCTCTCTCTCTCCCTCTCCTCTCTCTCTCTCTCTCTCTCTCCCCCTCTCCCTCTCTCTCTCTCTCTCTCTCTCTCTCTCTCTCCCCCTCTCCCTCTCTCTCTCTCTCTCTCTCTCTCTCCCTCTCTCTCTCTTTACCTCAGCTCATAAAGCAGCCAGTGTTTTAGGAGGGTGGGAAGACCGAGGGAGTAATGTGGCAAAGAAATAATGTTGTATCTCCCGTGTCTTTTAAGTTATGTCTATAAATGTATATATGCCGCATGATGGTGCTGCAGAACAAAAGATGTCAAATTAAACATTTGAAAACAAATACACTGGTTAAACACAACCGGCAGAGGTACTTAGATATCTGTACTTTACTTGAGTATTCATTTTTTTGGGAAACTTTTTACTTTTACCCCCTACATTTTTGCATAAATATCTGTACTTTATACTCTTTACATTTATATAAATATTTGTACTTTATACTCTTTACATTTATATAAATATCTGTACTTTATACTCTTTACATTTATATAAATATTTGTACTTTATACTCTTTACATTTTTATAAATATCTGTACTTTATACTCTTTACATTTATATAAATATTTGTACTTTATATTCTTTACATTTATATAAATATTTGTACTTTATACTCTTTACATTTATATAAATATTTGTACTTTATACTCCTTACATTTATATAAATATCTGTACTTTATACTCCTTACATTTATATAAATATGTGTACTTTATACTCCTTACATTTATATAAATATGTGTACTTTATACTCCTTACATTTATATAAATATCTGTACTCAAACTTGTTACTTAAAAAAAGTGGAAAATTGAAGAGAAATTGTGACTTTCTATATCATAATTATGACTTTTAGCTCATGATTTCAACTTGTTTTCTCATATTTATGTTTTTTTTTGTAATTTCATATGTATGACAGTATCTCATAATTTTGACTTTTTGTCTCATAATTATGCATTTTTTAATCTCACATGTGACCTTTTTATGTCATAATGATGATATTTTATCTAAATTGTGACTTTTTTCCCCCATTTTTTTGGTGTTAATTTCCTGTCCATACCCAGAAAACTGAGTACCGTGACCTGATCAAACACATTAGTAACTCACTTTTAAAGTCTTTGTTTTTTGGATACTTATGAAACTTTCCTGTTTTTTCCTGGCTAAAAAAGTATTATTTCATCCATGACAAAGAAATGCACACAAGTACTAGCTGTACTTCTACTTAAGTACAGAATGTGAGTACTTTACACACCTCTGCAATCAGGATATACACAAATGTTAACAGAATAGATGTTTGTTATCAAGTTGAATCCCATATTCACCCTCCATTCCATCTATTGTGGTCAAACACAAACTGTTGTGAAAAGAAAAAAAAACAACCACTGCATTCTTCATCCTGAAATACCACCAAACTCATGTGCATGCACAAAATATTTCACTGTTGACTCTACAAACCCATTTACGTGGGTCATGAAAATGAATGTTCCAGTAATATACCTG
This sequence comes from Siphamia tubifer, assembly GCA_020466265.1. Taxonomy (NCBI): domain Eukaryota; kingdom Metazoa; phylum Chordata; class Actinopteri; order Kurtiformes; family Apogonidae; genus Siphamia; species Siphamia tubifer. Next base: position 9,628,994 of record CM035795.1, read on the forward strand.
TTTCCACCAGTTACAGACGTATTTGACTCTGAAAACATGTTTCAGGCACTTGTTCATTCAGCCAACCTCTGATAAAAAGGTTACTGTTGTGATGTTCGACCAGTCATAGTGTTTTGTAATGTTTACAAGGTGCATTTCCTCTGTTGATCTGACATGTAGGGTTGTTTTTTTTGGGGGGGGGGGTGTATCCCTACTTCAGTCTTGCAAACAGTTTCTGTTTTATACATGATGTGTTGTAAACTACTTTAAACTACAGCTGAGACGTGCAATCTGAAATGACTGTGTACTGTAATATTTTTAAAATTGGAATTATCATGGGATATGCTGTCTACAAATCTAATTCAGAATATTCTCATATTGGTAATAACAGTGGGATATTAATACAAATCTAGTTTCTGAAAGTCTACCCGAAAGATCAATGTAATCTACAACCCAGAAAACATCAACAAGATCTCAAACATTTAAAGGCACTTTGACACATAAGTGTTTCTGCTTTGGGAAATTCTTCACTTGGCTACTGATTAGTCTCACCAAGTTTCACCAAGTGGCAACTACAATTCAAGAGAAATTGTAAAATAATAATAATAATAATTGTATTTATTTATCACTTTTCATGGCACTCAGAGACGCTTTACATGCAGTAAAAACCGAACAATAAGAGTCCAACAACAATAAAAACAAACAATAAAAAACAGAGCAATTACAAATTAAAGCAGACAGAATAAAAGTAATCAAACATTAAAAGCAATCTTGAATAAATTAGTTTTTAAAAGGGATTTAAAAGTGTTGAGGTCGGAACAATGACGGATGGTTGGGGGGAGTGAGTTCCAGAGATTTGGGGGGGCTACATTCAGTGTACTGGACTGCCTCATGTGCGTACCCTATCTGCACTAGCCCCCCCTAGTGGCAGCAAATATAATGTTCATAGTAGTCTAGTTCTGCTCAATGTGACTTTTGGCTAGATTTCCCTGAAAATGGCCGACCAATCACGGGAAGTATAGAGTCAGAGGGCGGGGCTTAACAAAGATTGGGAGAGAAACAAGCAGAAACAACCATAGAAGAAGAACAACGGGTGGTGATTTCCTTTTATAAAAGATGAGTGAAGAATGTGAGAAAACATCAGCAATTTTTAAATTCTTTTTACAGAAGCCACAACACGCATTATCCTCCACAGTCCACCATTTTGTTTAGTCATTCTTCATAGTTTTAGTGTCATTTTTAGTGTATTTTATTGTATTTTTACTGTACTTTTGTGCATTTTAGTGTAAATTTTAGTGTGTTTTTAGTGTATTTTTAGTGTATTTTTACTCTATTTTAGTAGCCGAGTCATGCTAGGCTAACATGTGGCGCCACCACACTGCATCTTTACAGACTAGAACTTCATGTGCAAATGGGCGTCCATCAGTCCTGGTGCATCTATTGCCTCTCCATCCATGGGAGTGGATCTGTCCTTCACTGTGGTTCTCCCAGATTTCTATTTTCCCCACTGGGTTTTTGGAGTTTCTCCTTGCTGAGAAGGAGGGTCTAAAAATGGGGGATGCCCGGAATATTAAATCCATTTCCTTCATCTACTGTTAATTTGACTGTTGTTTGTTTTCATATCCAACTAAGGCTCCATGAAGCAACCGTATTGTGATAAAGGCTCTACAAATAAAACTGAATTGAAAAGTTTTGAAAGGTTTTCACGCATATAAAGTTATTTTTACCTGCTTCAACATTTCTGATGATATTCTTATCCTTGTAAAAACACTATTAACCCTTTGACACATACTGGTCAGTCCAGTGGACAGTTCTTCTATAGCTGTTCTCTTGTATATTCATGGTTTAGTTGTTTTAGTTCATGTCATTACTGTAACTGGTCTGTTCTTAATACATGATCTGCACTAACATGTTTACCTGTAAATCAATTAGTTGTTGTTATTAGACTGTAATTAACAGTGTCTTCTTAAACAAAAACTGCATTAAAATATTTTATTTCATAGTGTTCTGATGTTGTGTTTTAAATACATGTTTCTTTGGTCCAAAGTTTAAACACGTTTTCCAGCTGAGTGGACATTTTTGTAAGTCCATAAAAAAGTTAATTTAAAATATTTTAGTCACATTGAGGTTTTTTTCAGCCTAAAGAGGAATAAAAACACTTAGGACATTTTTTTTTACTAAGGTTCTCATAATTCATGCATCAAAGTCAGAATAAATGTTCCAAAAAAAAAACCAAAACTATCCAAATACACCCTAAAGTACATTTGACTTGACATCTTTTCTCACTTAAATGATAAACAACTGAAAACCACTGGACGTTACAGAAGCTTCATGACCTCTAACTCTTGTCCAACTCACATGCACATAATGAAAGCAGTGTGAAAACAGCCACTTTTCTCAAATGTGTGGAGCTTGTACTTTACCTGATGGGGAGGTGGGTGTGGCAGTGGGACCATCCAGTAAAACCACAGGACTAGACAAACACACTGCTGCTACTCTTCATAAATATGAGACAGGACAGTAAAGTGCTGTACCACGGTGTCACAAATCTCAGTAACACAAAGCAGGACACCAAACTCTAACTGGACTCCAAAGAGGAAGCTGGTGTCTCTGTGTCGTCCCTCTGTCTCGTCTTACACATATGCAGATACACACTCTTTGGCTGTCATAACACACGCTGGGCTAAAGCCATGTGGCCAATACTGCTGACACACAGTGTCTGGCTGCTGCTGCAGGTCTCCTCCCTCTTACTCGCTCTTGACTCACATGCACATTCTCTCTGCCTGCACACATGGACACTCTCTCTCTCTCTCTCTCTCTCTCTCTCTCTCTCTCTCTCTCTCTGCCTGCACACATGGACTCTCTCTCTCTCTCTCTGCCTGCACACATGGACTTTCTCTCTCTCTCTCTCTCTCTCTCTGCCTGCACACATGGACTCTCTCTCTCTCTCTCTCTCTCTCTCTCTCTCTCTCTCTCTCTCTCTCTCTCAAGCTTTCCTGTCCAGCCAGCCTCACCCCAGTGCAGGCGCACAAGGCTCTCATTCTTCTGGATAAAGAAAACCTGTGTTATTGGTGCAAACCTGCAGTGGTGTTGACCCTCAGCCACAGTTGAAGGTAAACAGGGTGCTGAAAATAAGAGGAATATAGTGAAGGAGCCACAACACTCTGTAACACTGACTCAACTGTTATTCTGAGCCACGTCACTGACTCTATCACCCTTCTTTTCTCAGTCAATATTTTACACAAAGTGGCAGTACCAATGTCACACTGTGAAAATACTCCACTTTTGCTAAATATTCTGAATTTAAAACCTCACTTGAACAAAAGCATCTGGTATTTTTAGTTAAATGTACATAACCTATAAAGAAACCCATAAGTGCCACTTTTGTGGTCGTCCCCAAAACACTTTTCTCCCTTTTTAAACTTTCCAAGGTGATTTATTCCCATTTAATATAACATCATCCTTTCTTTATTTTAAAATTTGTCAGGGTAAATCATGTAATTTCGCAAATTTAATTCACAGAGCATGTAGATCAGAGGTGTCAAACATGCGGCCCATCAGTGGGTCCAATCTGGTCCCTAGGATGAATTTGTGAAATGTAAAAATTACACAAAAGATATAAATAAGTAAGGAAAAGTTGAGATTAATTTATGTCATTTCAATCTAAAATGGATCAGACCATAATCATAATAAACAATTTAGAAAAAAACACAAATTTTCTTCTTTGTTTTAATGTTAAGAAAAAGGGGAAAAAAATAAGGAAACAAATAAATAAATGAATAAAAAAACTAGCCTGATACAAAAAATGTGAATAACCTGTACAGTTCCATACAGTATGTGGAATTTTACCAATATTGTATATGTGTGTATTTGTTAATCCACTTTTATGTTTAAGTTGTGATGTGCATGTAAATAAATGATCAACTGAAGTGAAATATTGTTAATATGGCACTCATTTTTCTGAAGAAATGTTGACATTATTCATACAGTATGTTTTTATCCTATTATTTATATTATTTCACTGGTCCAGCCCACTTTATACCATTTTAGGCTGAATGTGGCCCCTGAATTCAAATGAGTTTGAAACCCCTGATGTAGATATTCATTAATGCTTAGAGTACATTCAATGGTTACTATATTAAAAAACAGAAAATGTGACTTTTCCAGCAAACTGTTGAGTCCGAGTGGAAGCACGTATACATACAAGGAGGAGAAGGAAGGAAGTGCTGAACATGAAACTGTTTTTATTTAAACCCTTGCAGCTCTAACCTTATGTAGCCCCCACCTAAACACAATGCATTATGGGAAGGGAAGTTTTCTTTTTGTCATATCCATACACAACACAAACCTATCAGTAACAGAATGTCAAAGCAAGCATCTCCGACTAGTGGTATTTAGTAAATTAAATTCAAAAGACTTTATTTATCCTGAAGGGCAATTTAAGAACAGTGTAAGAGTCAACAGTGTCAATGTAAGTAAGATAATAAGTTAAATAACCATTAAATAATTAACTAGAAAAGTACTCTGAGAGCACAAACCTCCGCCAAGGCAGACCTCCCCCTCTGAATGAAGAGGAGGTTATGTTTTTGCCAGAATCTGAATCACTTTGAAATTTTACATTGTGGTAAATGGAGAATACGTTTCAATGTGACCCAGAATCCAGGATGTCTTCTGGATCATTACCAAAATCTAGTCATTTGTATCATGTGACATCCCCAATACATCACCAAATTTTCATCAAGATCCGTCCATAATTTTTTGAATTATCTTGCCAACTATCAGACAGACAGACAAAAAGAGAAACAAATTCTGGCAAAAACATAAGAATCACTATGAAGCAACAAGTGCAAATTAAACAAAAGACAGTCGCAGTGTAACCTGATGTTAGAAACTGTAATGTGGGAAGTGGCGGAAGTGTGGGTGTCATGAAGATCAGTATGATTGTTGGGGGGGGGGGGGGGGGTGCACTATGTGTGTGTGTGAGTGTATGTGGGGGGGGGTTAAGGGTTGAGGAGGAGACAATGAGATGAGGAGTTATGGAGACAAAGAAAAGATAAGACGTAAAAGTGGCGTCTCGTTTAGACGAGCGAATTCAGGAGGAAATCCATGTTTATCTGAAGGCGCAACAGTAGGCGAAATACGATTGGATAGTCATGCCAGGCCGACTACGTCCTTTTCTGTTTTTGATGTATGTAATTGTCCACCCATCTCTGTTCGGTTATGGTATGTGTGCAATGTCTGTACAATAACTGAAACAACTTCTGTACATTTAATACAGCTGCTAGTGCTAATGCTAATGCAAATGCTAGTGCACCTGGAAGATCTGTGGGATGGGAGGTTGTCTGACATGTTTGTTGCTTTAATCGTCAATCGTCCTCGTATAAGGACATCTGAGCCTGTGTCCAGAGAGGAGCCACTCAAAGGCAGTACGGAGTGGGTCCTTAATTATCTTACCAGCTGTCTGTTGGTCACAAATGTGTGAAAGAGGTCTAGTAATTTATCAAACTAAATAATTTTTAAAAGTGAATCAATGTTGTAGAAGATGACAGTATTTCCATATTGACTCCAAAGCCCTGGTCCAAATGGTTTATATCTGATGACCATGAAAAGATGATAAACTCCATTTGGGTGAATTATTTACATGTATTGATAGGATTAGCGGTTCAACATTTATCAAACATTATAGATCAGTCAATGCTTTTGGTCGCCAGTGGCTCTTTAGGTCTTTAAGGTTTAAAATATGGAAGGTCGAGGTCCTACAGCAGCTGAGTACAGGCCCCAGTGGACATGAGCCACCGAACCACTACCAGGTGCCAGCCACCTGTGGGCAAGCCAAGCAGGGGCCTTGACCCCCATTGGCCCAGGAGCCATCCCACAAGGGAGGGGCCCCACCCAGTATACCAGGAAACCAGGCCACCCTAGACTGTCTCTCACCATGGGTCTGCACCTAAGGAACATGTCGGAGACTCTATCCAGCCCTCCACACAAAGACACCCCCCTATGACCATACACTCTTATAGTCACCCAGACACACACACACGAGACCTACACCCCTGATGTAGGCTTACACACACACACACACGCCCACCCAAAGCCACCCAAAGCCCCACACAACAAACCAGACCACCAATGGTAGCACCAACTGGCAGGAACCTCAACCAAGTTCCACCACCCCACCCAGCAACTGCCACACATACGCCCTCTAAGACCCTAAGACAACCGACCGATCCGCCAACCCTGGGCCCCCCACCAAGGGTGATGTCTTGCAACCCCCAACCCCTCTCTTACCCCATACAGGCAGTTAAAATTGAACAGTAGATGCCGTCACAACCTGCTGGTGCCGTCCAGCTCATTCCCCAAATGTCAGTGTGTGGGCTCAGTGTTCTGGTGTATTCTGAGTGGGTGTAATTAAAATTGAGGAGTTAACTGACACAAGGTACCCCCACCCCTTGGTCAAAAATGCACACTCCTCAAGACCCTACATCAGGAGTCTAAAACATGTTGGATTAAGAGCATAATAACATATTAAATGACTCCATATTTTCTTGTCAGATTTTTCTTCAATTATAAATGATGACAATTTAAAATTTTTGTCATTGTTTTACTGCAAAAAATAATATTAAATTATTAAATTATTTACATTTTTAAACTATCCTGTAACAATAAAATGCCAATGGTTCCAATGCAGTCCGCATGTTTGAGATCCCTGACCTAAACAAATGTGAACAACCTGAATATCTAAAGAAAATTAGACACAATTTGAAGCATTTTCTGCTTCTGTTACTGAGAGTTTAGACATAGACAAATGGTAAGTTGAGGCAGAATATTTTCAAAATTGCCTTTATTTTCCATATAAAATTATACTTTTTTTTGCATTTGGATAATTTATAAAAGTATTTTCATTATTTAGTAGGGGGGGGTTGCACTAAAACAATGACAAAAATTTGGAGCTGTCATTGTTTAGGGCGACTGTGGTTCAGTTGGTAGAGCGGGTCGTCCAATGACCGAAGGGTTGGTGGTTCACGTCCCAGCTCTGGTTGTTCACATGTTGAACCCTGTCCCAGTAGGTCTGACAGAACCTTAGAAAGCTACTGGTGTGTGAGTGTGTGTGAATGGGTGAATGTGAGGCTAATGTAAAGCGCTTTGACGACCATGAAGGTGGAAAAGAACTATATAAGTGCAGAACATTTACCATGTATAGGTTAATTATGTTTTCATTTTACTGGTCTGGTCCATTGGAGATCAAATCCAGCTGAATGTGAAAAATGAAGAAAGTGAGTTTGAGACCCCTCCCTTACAAGTTAACAGGTGCAGTGCAAACCTATAAACAGATAACAAACAGCAAACAGAGGAACTTAATTTAACAGTCTTCATTCAGTCCACTATGCACAGGGAAATTAAGTCCAGCATAATCCTTTATTTTCTGGAGTCTACCAGTGCTAGAACTTGGTATCTCACCAGAGAGGTGAGGAATACAGAACCAGTACCAGTGAGCAGCATGTAAATGATAAATGTTCTGCACTTAAATAGTCCTGTTCCACCTTCATTAGCCTCACATTCACCCATTCACACACACTCATACACCAGTAGGCTTCTAACATTCTGTCAGTCCTACTGGGAGACTAAGTCAGGGTTCAGTGTCTTTGCCCAAGGACACTTGGACATGTGGACAGCCAGAGCCAGGACACAAACCTCCAACCCTTCGGTCATGGGACGACCCGCTCTACCAACTGAACCACAGCCGCCCATGAGAGGGGTGAGTCAGGGACAGGCGAAGGTTGATATCAGACAGAGTGAATGATACCAGAGGCGTGGTTAGGACAGAAAGTAGGTCAGTAGCAGGGAGACAGAAGATGAGACGAGATCAGGACAAAGACAGGTATGTTACCAGGGTACTGACAAGCAAACGTAGTTAATGGGCTAAGTGGGTAGAGTGGGTCGTCCAATGACTGAAGGGTTGGCGGTTTGTAAGGCTGGAAGGTTCCACACAAGCAGTAGAACAATCTGTCTGAGAGCAGAGGAAAGAAAGAAAGAAAGAAAGAAAGAAAGAAAGAAAGAAAGAAAGAAAGAAAGAAAGAAAGAAAGAAAGAAAGAAAGAAAGAAAGAAAGAAAGAAAGAAAGAAAGAAAGAAACCTACATTACCTATATTAACCTAACTTGACAATAGGTGTGTTTACAGGTGACAGTAATAGACTGACAAATAATTTCATCCCAGAAGATGTCCCATAGGGTTAGGGTGTGATGAAGTGATAAAATGAACAAAAACCACCAAAGTCATTAATAAAATGAACAAAAATTAATAATAAAATAATGAAAAAAGAATAAAATAAGCAATATGATGAACAAAAATGGACAGTCATCAAAAAATGAACAAAAATGAATGATAAACGAACAGCAATAATTAATAACATGAACCAAGTAAGACACAAATGGAACAAAATTAAAGAAAAATAATCAACAACAAAAAATGCATGTAGGAAAATAAACAAAAAAATTTGCAACAAAATGAACAAATGGAAATGGAAAAAAGTGGAAAAATGTACCAAAAAAAATGAACTAGTACTACTGTTTAGTTTAAATATTCAGAAAAATGTAACCATTTTCCTTTTTTTCTGTGTTTTACTGAGTTTTGTTTATGGAACATTTGTCAAAATGAAACTAATTTGCTCATTTTGTTTATTCTACATTCTACATACATATTCTACATTTTTTCTTTAATTTTATTGCATTTGAGTCTTACTTTGTTCATGTTACTAATTATTTTTATCGTTTATCATTCATTTTTGGTAATTTTATTGATGACGTTGGGCTGTTTTTGTTCATTTTATTGCTTATTTTTATTTTTATTTTTTTCTGTTTTACTGTGGAACTGCTAAAGTCTCATGATTTAAAGGGTTAAACTGAATCATGTGGAAGAGGGAAACCTACCACGGGACAGGAGTGTCAATGGGTGTGGACACCCAGAGGTCCTGGGCACCCAGTGACCACAGCTGGTGAGCTACTGTCCATTGCCCCCCCCCCCCCTTCCAAAATGGACCTTCACCGAGAGCTCCCAAATTATACACACCCTACACTGAAAAAAGTAAAACATTGAATCAACTTAAAATTTCGGTAACACTTTATAATACCTACGTACAATTCACTATTGAATTTTGTTTACAAACACTGCACCTGTTGGTTTAAAAATAATCTAATTTTACATTTATCTTTGGAAGAAACTAGTATGAACCTTTACAAGACATTAATAAATAGGTAACAAATGGTTAATGAACAACCCATTTATAAATGGGTTGTTCACAATTCACACAATGGGTTCACACAATTCACACAATAGTGAATTGTGTGTAGGTATTATAAAGTGTTACCAAAAATTCTTCTTCAATTTTGTCTTTTTAAGGCTGCAACATATTTACAAAATAAACTCTGAATCTGAATGTCTTCAAAACAACCAGTTGTGTTTGTTGTCATAAATTAAATCAAACAGGGTGTACAGGTCACAGTATACAGGTTATATGTGTTTGATTCCATCTGCTGTTGTCTGTCAGGATGTTGGATGTCAAACTAAAGTAACATAAATAAAAATCCAGTCAGGGTTACACACAAGTCTGAGGTCAAACGCACCCACAAAGTGTGTTTCAAATGGAGTTGACTAGTGAAACATCACATATGCATTCCATAACTGTGGTTGACATCATTTAAGAGCAAGAAAAGCAAACTTAGTTTTCTGTTGTAATGAGTGTAAGTTATGGAACATAAAGGAGAAGCTGGGAAGTATAACTAAGTAAAAGTACTTTGTTACTATACTTTTACTGTACTTTTACTCAAAGTTTTCCAGAATCCAGGATCTCTTTTGGATCTTCACCAAAATCTAATCCATCAATCCTGGTGTCATTTTTAAACTATGCTGAAAGTGTCATCGAAATCCATCCATAACTTTTGAGTTACGTTGTACACAGGCAGACACACAGGCAAACAGACAGACAGACACACAGGCAAACAGACAGACAGACGGACAGACAGACAGAAACACAGACAGACAGAAAGAAACACAGACAGACAGAAAGTCACACAGACAGACACACAGGCAAACAGACAGACAGACACACAGACAGAAAGAAACACAGACAGACTGACAGGCAAACAGACAGACAGACACACAGACAGAAAGAAACACAGACAGACTGACAGAAAGACACACAGACAGACAGAAAGAAACACAGACAGACTGACAGAAAGACACACAGACAGACAGAAAGAAACACAGACAGACAGAAAGACACACAGACAGACAAAGACACAGGCAAACAGACAGACAGAAAGACACACAGACAGACAGACAGAAAGATGCACAGACAGACAGAAAGACACACAGACAGACAGACAAACACACAGGCAAACAGACAGACAGAAAGACACACAGACAGACACATACACACAGACAGACAGTCAGACACACAGACAGACACACAGGCATACAGACAGAACCACAGACAGACACACACACACACACACACACACACACACACAGAAAGAACCACACACACACACACACACACACACACACAAACACACACACACACACACATACACACACAAACACACACACACAAACACACAAACACAAACACACACACACACACACACACACACACACACACACACACACACACACACACACACACACACACACACACCCAAAGGGGGAGAAAGCTGTTGTTTTTGAGTCAGTTTGTGTGTTTGTTGGTCTGTCTGTTGGTTTATTTGTTTGCAAACAGCTAGACCTATGTTCATGAAATTTTGTGAAAAAAATGTGAGGTGGTTAAATGTTGGTGAATGTAGGTCAAAGGTCACAGTCATCAGAAACGTGTTTTCACAATAAGAGATAGGACAAATAAGGTAAAATGTGTGCGGGGGGAAGGCAGGTGCTTGTTTGTTTGTTTGTTTATTGACCAAATTGAGATCTAATTATCCTTTATGTAAACCCTGATTTAAAATATACTGTTAATATCTTCATTCTTATTCCCGTTTTTTTTTTAAATAGAACCAACACACAATGCATTCAATAACAATGGAGAACATAGTAATATTAATGAAATGGAATGACAGGTTTAAATATTGGTGAATGTAGGTCAAAGGTCACAGTCACTAAAAATGTGTTTTTTAATGATAACAGAATGGGCAAATTGGGTAAAATGTGTGCAAGGGGGGGGGGTCTTGTGTCAGGCACCAGTTGTTTAATATGGATGTCTCCAAAATAAGAAAATTTTTAGACCAAACATTTCTGTGCTCTTATCTTTGTCTTCATTATGATGTGGCACTGGGCCTTGTATATTTGCTGTATGTAAAGACAGCGCAGTCGTGAGCCCCAGGGTAACCACAAATCACTGGGGGTCAAAGGTATGTTTCTCTTTTAAGTTCACACACACCCTCCATTTAGCATAAACTGAGGGCTGAGACAGTAAAAGCTGTCTGCTTTCATCTTTAATGAAAAGCATATTTCGTTTTTCTCCCCACCTCCCCTGCACCCACGCACCCATTCAAATCCTAACGCCTTTACACAGACATACACAGTGCTGCGGGGCTGAGCCGAGAGAAGCGCTCATTATGCACATCAAAGACCCTGATGGGCGCTGACTTGATCCTGTGAGATGATTGGAGTATCTCACTCAGTAAACAAAAAGCTTGGACGTCTCTGCACGCCTCTGATACTGTCGACCAAAATGAAAATTCAATTACTGACTGATTCAGGGCCGGCAGTGGGGGAGGAATGTAAAGACTTGAAGGAAATGGGTCATCATTTTTTTGCCAGGATGTGTTTTTTTTGTTTTTTTGGTTTTTTTTTTTTCAGTTGATGGGTGGTGGATCAGACTCCCACATGTTGCCCCTGAAGCCTGGGGCCACACTGTAGGAAGCCAGAGCTGTGTTTGTGGGCCTACAATGAGCTGCCACACAGATGCTTCATTTAACTACATTATGACTGAGAAGCTGAGGATTTCTACAGTAACGTCCATGTCAATCTTTACGTCATGCTTCGTCTATCAGAGCTGAAATGTTTGTGATAATGGCCAGAAGTGGGTTACTTTCAACAAATGTCTCAGAGTGCTGCTCTTCTGAAGGATTACAGAGTGTAGCTGCAGGCGTCGTGTCTTTGTGATGATGTCTGGCACGGAAAAAAAGCAGAATATGAGTGCCATCTAGTGTTGATGATGATGCTATACTTCAACACAGTGGTGCTACTGAAATTAAATACTGCCAACCACATTTTAAATGAAATATAATCGACGACTGTGACTCAGTTAGTAGAGGCAGTGGTTCGTGGCCCGGCTCTGGCTGTCCACATGTTGAAGTGCCCTTGAGCAAGACACTGAACCCTGACTTAGGCTCCTAGTAGGACTGACAGAACCTTAGAAACCTATTGGTGTGAATGGGTGAACATGAGGCTAATGTAAAAGCGCTTGGAGCACCATGAAGGTGCAGTGAAAAAAAAAAAAAATCTTATCCTGAGTTTTTATTTTCAACAAAAAACAACAAACAACTGACAAAGATGACAACTATAGCAATCTATGATTACAAATATTGAAGGATCTGCCCCTATCCATTAAACTAATCAGAAACCCATACAGTTGTAAAGTGAAAGTCAGGAAATGGTTTTTAGATCAAATCCAAGAATAAGTGGGTGTGGTTGGCGTGCCGGGAGAAAAGGGGTTCCGTAGAGAAGATGCCGCAAGTCCAGGAAGTGGCGAAGTAAATGGTAAATGTTCTGCACTTCTATAGTTCTTTTCCACCTTCATGGTATTCAAAGATCTTTACATTAGCCTCACATTCACCCATTCACACACACTCATACACCAGTAGGTTTCTAAGGTTCTGTCAGAACTACTGGGAGACTAAGGACCAATTCCAATTCCTCCCTTAAACCTCAAAACTAAGTGTTAAGGGCTATTTGTGACTTAGAAATGGGACGCCCCTTAAATGTTGGCCCTGAAATTAATCAGGGCCCGCGTTGTCTCTGTAGTCCCTGAAATGAAACACAACTTTATTATTTTTTTTAATATTTGCACTGTTAACTCTGCCTGTTTAATCATAAGCCACAAACACAGCTATCATCCACTGGTCCATCAGGTCCATGTTTTTGAAATTCTTGTGGACTATCTGTAAATTATTCCTTCAGTTAGAGCTATCAAACAAATAAACTGTATAAATAACACACCCATATTCAGCTGTCACCACATACCACAGGTCAATGAAAGGTAAACACCAGCTATAACTATCGTTAGATAACTCTGTTGCTACGGTAGATGACATTAGCCCGGTCATTTTATACGATTATCATCTTATATAAGCTGTTATCTTGATAAAACAACTACATTACCAGCACGAAAAATGACTGTTTTTGTAACGTTACCTAACTTAAACTTGTTCGCACTAGCCACTATTGACAAAAGATTGTATAAAAAAATACATGTTATGCAACAATGAGGAACATAATCCATCCAATATTTGTAATTTTTATATCTCCATTAACAAAGAAAAGACTGCATTCTGGGTAACCCTTGCTCCCAAGGGTGGAGGCGGAGAATCTCAGTATTGAGGGATATACAGCCTCAAACTGTCCCCCAACTTAAATGTTCTTAGAACTGGGACAACACTTACACTTCGCGAGAGTGAGCATTTTGAAATTGAGGGTTAAGTGAAGAATTGGAATTGGCCCAAAGTCAGGGTTTGCCCAAGGACACTTCAACGTGTGGACAACCAGAGCCAGGATGCCAACCGCCAACCCTTCGATCATTGGACGACCCCCTCTGCCAACTGAGCAACAGCCGCCCACAGTCTGGGTGGAGGGTTCTGTAACTGTAAAGCTCGCTGCAGGAGCTGCCAGTCACCAGCGCTATCGAGGAATGCACCTGGCGGGGGCACAAACCAGACCTGAGGGGAGGTCCCACAAGGGGATCTTCCCAGTACCAACCCTGACCTGCTGAGGTTGAATCCCACTGCTTGGTAATATGCTTACAATCGAGAATAAGGGTCATTACATCCAACACATAACACCCCCCCCCCCCTCCCCCAATGTTTTAATGTGTGATGTGCACAGGTATGTGTTTTAACAGATGATCAAAACAAATCATTGTGCACATGGTGAACTGCAGCCTTCAATATTAACATTTTTTGGGAAAAATGAAAAACCAAACATAAGACTATGTCATTTATAAATGACAAAAAAAAACTGCATTAAAAATAACACGAGCCTCTGAACAATCATATTGTATCATATATTTTAAATCATTTAGAATTTAACTAACTGAATTGCTTTTCATTTTTGTGGCAGTTGAACAACATTTCATTTGTCATCGTCCATTCAACTTCATGTTCATCAACTTTTCAGAATTCATTGCTAACGTTAATATTTTTATGTATTTTTTATGATTTTAGAATCATTCAGAAATGAAATGTTCCAAGTGTTTTGTTTTTTTACATTAAGAATTCACAGAAAAAATATAAAAATATAGAAATACATACCTTAAAGGGACAAAGTCATTTATAAATGATGGTAAAGTGAGCCTAGGAAATTTACTTTATTACTTAATACACTTAAAATCAAAATCATTAATTTTTTAAAATGAAATTCCTTAATAATTCCCATAGAGGTTAATAAATAATAATAATAAAAAATAAGACAAAGATGAAGGGGGGGGCAGCTTCTTTTGGGTTCTTTTATGGGATGCTGACTATAGCACCTGGTCTAAAACATTTTTATGAAAGCGCTTCCTGCACTAAACCTGGATGACAAAGAGGTTCTTGTTGAAGAGATGGAGACAGAATGTAACAGGACAGTGTGAGCAGAGGACTGTCTCAGCTGATCTACTGCTGTTGGACATTGGACACATTCCACACACTCGTACAGAATTCATCCAATATCCTTACTGGATATATAGTCCTGGTCAGAGGTGGTAAAAGTACAGCTACTTATGTGAAAAAACACTCTGGTAAAAGTAGAAGTACTGATTCAAGTCGTCTACTTAAGTAAAAGTAAAAAAGTACAATTTGTGAATTGTAATAAAGTACAAAAGTAATGAATGCAATAATATTTATTTATTCAGGAAAAATCTGAAAAGTTTCAAAAGTATCAAAATTAAACCCTTTAAAAGTGAGTTGCTGTGTTAAAACTGTCTTTGATCAGGTCACAGTTAGTTTTGTGGGTATGGGCAAGAAATTTAGAAACAAATGGGGTGAGAAAAAAAAGTCACAATTGAGATAAAAAAAAAATCATCATAAGATTTAAAAAAGAATTTCTAAACATGAAATAAAAAAATGCCTAATTTTAAGATGAAATGTTAAAATTGTGAAATTAAAAGTCGAAATTATGAGATACAAAGTTACAAATGAAGCAGTGTGTTGTTTTATTTTTGTTTTTTTCATGTATATGTTTTTTTTATATTTTTTGATTGTGGTTGTTTTTATTTGTTGCATATTCAAAATAAATTGAATTGAATTGAATTAAACCTTAAATCCCATTGCAACCAGAAGGCTTGACCTTTTTCTTTCAAACCGTTTTTGTTACTGTACCTCTGCTGAGGAGGTAATGGATTCAAGTCAGTTTATTTGTTTGTCTGTTTGTCTGTTAGCAGGATTACGCAAAAAGTTCCAAATGGATTTTGATAACATTTTCAGCAAATGTTGGGAGTCTCACAAGGAACAAATCATTACATTTTGGTGGTGATCTGGAAGAGATCCTGGATCCTGGATCACTTTGAAATTTTACCTTGTGGTAAATGGAGAATACATTTCAAAATGATCCAGAGTCCAGGATCTCTTCCGGATCACCACCAAAATTTTAGATAGATAAGATAAGACAGATAGTACTTCATCGTCATCACACAATAGTACAACCAAATTTGTCCTCTGCATTTAACCCATCCTTCTACAGAGTCTGGTCACCCAGGGGACCCAGGCTTATGGTCAGTTACCTGGTGGAGGATCTTACCCTAATATTTTTGGGTGATGGGGGAAACCGGAGCACCCAGAGGAAACCCATCCAGATACTGGGAGAGAAACATGCAAACTCCACACAGAAAGGCCTGCATGGTCCAGGAATGGAACCCGGGTCTTTTTGCTATAAGGCAAGAGCGCTAACCGTTTAAACATGTGTTCCTTGTGACACTCCCAACACATCCTGAAAATGTTATCAAAATCTGTTCAGAACGTTTTGTGTAATCCTGCTGACAGACAGGCAGACAGACAGGCAGACAGACAGACAGACAGACAGACAGACAGACAGACAGACAGACAGACAGACAGACAGACAGAGAAACTCAAATGTAATCTCTCCTTGGTGGACCTCTCTTCATTCAAGGGGGGGGGGGGTCTGCCTTGGCAGAGGTTTGTGCTCTCAATGCGCTTTTCTTGTTTCCATTGTTTTTGTTTATTAAGTCTGTCTCACTTTCACTCTTCTTTTTTTTGGGGGGGGGGTGGTTCCACTCAGACCTAGAGCCTGGGAAAAGCTTCAGCTCCAGTGGATGAAAACACCAGCTGACGTTAACAGGTGAGAAGGTTAAAGGAGGAAACACATGCACAACTTCACTCACATCTTCTGCAGTAGCTGTCACTGATTACTTGGGAGGGGGGTACGTACGTACGTACATACATACATACATACATACATACATACTGTACATACATACATACATACATACATACATACATACATACATACATACTGTACATACATACATACATACATACATACATACACATACGTACGTACGTACATACATGCATACATATGTATGTATGTACATACGTACGTACGTACGTATGTACATACATACATACATACATACATACATACATACTGTACATACATACATACTGTACATACATACATACATACATACATACATACATACATACAAATCACACCATTCAGATGTACATTGAGAAATTTCAATTTGTCCTTTTTGAGCCAAACTGTGTTAACATAGAAGTGATTAGGACATGTCTTTACACCAAACTCTATTTTTAGACTAACTCTTCTAAAGTTCTAAACAACATGATCACACTTACATGGTCCTTAAAGACAAACCCAAGTCTCCTGAGGTCTTCATGTCCTCAGAGAGTGTGTCCACAGTTACTGATCTACAGACATGGACCTCTGTGTTCATAAGACGTCTTAGGAGGACAGACCATAATAGTCGATTATTGAGTGCAGAGTTACACACTCTGGAAATTCAGCATTTTTTTGCATTTTTAAAAAAAAACATAGTCCAGTATTTCATTAGAAATGTAAATGAAGCTGTACGCAGCAGTAAAGCTTAGCCCAGTGTTTCCCAACCCTGGTCCTCGAGGAACACTATCCTGCATGTTTTAGTTGCCCCCCTCTTTGAACCTGATGGTCATTATCAGTCTTCTGCAGAGCTGATAATAGGCGGATCGTTTGAATCAGGTGTGTTTGGAGAGGGATACATCTAAAACATGTAGGATAGTGTGCCTTGAGAACCAGGGTTGGGGAACACTGGCTTAGCCTACGAACAGGTTGCTGTTTTTAATTAAAGAATGTCATAAAATCGTGTATTTAACAGCTCTTTTAATGTATCTTAACATTTTTGTGTTTTTAACATCTCATTAAATACATTTGTATATCTGTGTACATGTTTAACATCTTTTTTCCCACCTTTTAGCATCTTCGTGTGTTTTAAAAATGTTTAAACACATTTTAACATCTGTGTATGTTTTTTAATGTTTCTTTTGACACATCTTACAATTTTTGTGTTTTTAATAGTTTTAAGTACATTTCTAGCCTAGTCGCACTAGCATTAACCTGACTGTCCCAGATGGTATTTCACAATACCATCTTGGACTCTTCTATACCCGCTCTGTTTTCAAAGGAGGGGCCTTTGTAAAATCCTTGCATGTGATTAGCAAGGGATAATACATGGAAAGCAAGTTACTATCAGAAAAATATTCCCCGACGGGGCGAACAACACCCCGTCGGGGAATATTTTTCTGATAGCAACTCGTGTTCCATGTATTATCCCGCTTATTCTACGGGTTATTACAGTTTATTACTGTCACTACTCTAATAGACTAGTGTTGTGAAATAGGCGGGGCAGACAGAAGGGGGGTGCAGAGAGTTTTAGGCGGAGAAAAGAGAAAGACGGATGTAGAGTCAGGTCGGTGACCGGAGCAGGTGTTGTCCCGTTCTTGCAAATAAATACTGAAAACGAAGCTCACTGAAACCGCTCCTTGTTTTCTAAAAACCAGCATAGAGGAGTTAACCCCGTGGTAAAATACTTACTTCGGCCCTGGAGATTCTGTACGAGAGGAGGACGGATATTTCCCCTGATTTCCTGACTACAGTAAGGATAACATCAGGATAGGTTAACATTGGATAAGCTAGCAGTTACAACGAAGCTAATATTTACTTTAAAAGCGGCCGAACTACTAGTGATATGATACAGTGAATCTGAAGTGACAAAACCCGTTGCCATGGGCAGTGGGCGTTAACGGCGCAGCGGGCAGTTATCGAAAAAAATCCGCCCGCTGACGTCATTCAAAGTGAACGGGACATTCTAAAGGGCCGTAGAATAAGATTAAAAATCTGTCCATCTCTTGACTGACGCGCTGCTTCATCCACTCACGTTGAAGTCAAGCCACTTAACCGGTGAAAATACTTTTCATCAGATAAATACACATCAACACAAGGGGTTTAAACTTTCCATTTATACCTGACGTTTATTTATAACCTCGTCTACTACGATGTCCACCAAGTTCTTCTGGTAAACGTCGTAGTAAAGCATGGTTCTACATTTATCCTTCAACCGACACTCGGGGCTAACAAACACTAGCTGCTAACATCTGTTACAGATGTGGTTGTCATTTCTTCCTCCAGTTCCATTACTGTCAGCCCTAGTTTACCAGCCTCTTTGACTTGGTCCTCTACCAACACAACCAGGGGGGTACCACAATAACCATGGGCTTCTGCACTGATACTATTTCTGTATCCACCACTGGAGCCATCTGATAGATCCATCTGTTGACAAACCCAGTCGGAAGAAGAGTGGAAACATCATTTCATTAACAAACTCTTCCAAAGTCGTCCTCTGTTCATTTATTAATGAATGAACATGTGGTAGAGTCGACAAAACACTGGAAATAGTCCAGTCCATATGGACACTCAAATACCAGACGCACGCTACCGTTGTGTATCTGAAAAGACTACACTGCCGTCGCTTCTGCTAACGTCACACCAGACACAACATTCCAGGTAGTCCCATCCTGTGACACTGATTGGCTCCTTCGTTTGGAAACAGATTTGATCCCCGTGCGACTCACATGGTTGTGTGAGCACAGCGTAACGCAGCCAGGTGATGTAAGTCAGGTTACGCTAGCCCCTCCTAGCAGCAGCAAATCTAATGTGCTACAGTAGTAGTCTAGTTTCGCTCAACGTAACTTTTGGCTAGATTTCCTTGAAAATGGCTGACGAATCACAGTGAAGTATAGAGTCAGAGGGCGGACTTAATAAAGTGACGCTGCAATGACTGGGAGAGAAACAAGCGGAAACAACCATAGAAGAAGAACAACAACAGGTGGTGATTTCCTTTTATCAAAGATGAGTGAAGAATGTGAGTAAACGTCAAAAATCTTTCAATTCTTTTTCCAGAAGCAACAACAGTCGTTAATGCTCCATAATCCACCATTTTGTTTAGTCATTCCTAACTTTCTCCGGACTCCTCCGTGAACTTTCCTGCGCTCTAACTACATCATCCTAAAGATTACGCTGAATGGTTGTAGTACCATCCTATCGCATATAGAGGGATTTGAAAGACAACCTTTTAGCCCCGCCTCCTCTGACTATGAAGCACCACTAGACCCATACATATATGGGTCTAGTGGTCTAATAGGGATAACACGGCTAGGCTAGGCTAGGCTAGGCTAGTACATTTCTACATCTGTATATGTGTTTTTTGTACATATCTTTTTTACCCATCGCTTTTTTCTCCTTTTTTGCTGCCTCCCCCTTTTTCTCTTCTTTTTTCTTCTTTTTTTCTTTTTTCCTTTCATTTTTCTCTCCTTTTTTGTCCCCCCCCCCATTTTTCTCTTCTGTTCTTCCTTTTTTGTTCACCACATATTTGCACATTTTTTCCTTTTTATTTAGGTCAATTTTTGATCTCCTGTCCTCTGGCACCCCCCCCCCAGGGAAGGCCCACTCATATGTAACGTTACTTCACAAAGAACTGAACCTAAACATACTTGAACTCCATTTTGTTTCTAATACCCTCCATGCAGGTGTATTTTCAGGTTACTTCAGTAAAGGCCCTGAACTGTGAATGTTTACAGTCGGTCGTGCGTCTGCTTGTAATTATCACTTTAGCGTCACCACACAGACCGAGCAGGTGTTTGAACCCACAAAACAAACTGATGATGAAGAACCAATAGAAGCACAACTGCACTGTGTCCAGGCTGTAAACTGACTGAAGCTCAACTCACACAAGAGACTAGAGATTCTCACGCATCAGAGGATATAAACCACTGTCAGATAAAATAGCCACAGCAGGTAAAATCACTCATTTGTTCAAAATACAAATGGAAAACAGCTGATCTGAACCTTTATGTCTCATAATTATCCACAGAGGAACCATATTCTAACAAAAACATCCAAAACAAACAAAAAAAACCACATCAAAATATCAATAAATATCCACAAATGTTTTATCTATTGCATCATTTAACACAGTGGTTCTCAAACCTGGTCCTCGTGGTCCAGTGTCCTGCATGTTTTAGCTATTTCCCTCTTCTAGTTCAATTATTGATCAGCTCTTCAGAAGCCTGATAATGATGTAATGTACAGTTTTTAAATAATTTTTTCTTATTTAAATTTAGATTTTTTTTTAAAATTTCATTTAATTTTTTTAATTAAATTGAATTTTACATTTTTAAAAAATGTTTTGTTTCTTTTATTTTTATTTTTTTGTTGTTTTATTTTATTATTTTGTTTTTACATTATTTTTTTTATCTTTAAAAATATCTTTATGTTAAAATCTATTACATTTTATTAATAAAAAAAAAAAGAAAAAAAAAAGAAAAGAGAAGATGAACTAGGACACTGGGTCACGTGGACCGGATTTGAGAACCACCTCCAATATCACACTTTTCATCTTAATATTTTAATTTATAATATAAGCAAACACCAACTGCATGTTATTAAAATGGTTCAAGAACAGGATTCAATTGAATTAAGAAATGTAAGTGAAATTGAGTTGAAGTTTAAAGGGTTAATGAACCTATTCTTTTATGAAGTTACAAATATGTTCACTCAGCTGGAAAATATGTGTTTAAGATTTGAACCAAAGAAACATGTATTATATGTAAAAAGTCAAAAACTCTTCTAAAATACAAAAAAATACAAAAATTTTTTATCAAATATCCAAAACATTTGTAAAAGTGTATATATATATATTTAACTTGTTCATTTAACACTTTCAACAGTTTCAACAAAAAAACTTGAAACAAAACAATTGTTCCATTTAATTGAGTTTTTAATCAGATTAATCATGATAATTAATCTGATGTTATCTGAAACAATGTGATTGAAATATTTTTAATGAACCAGTTTTTTTATGAAGTTATAAAAATGTCCACTCAGCTGGAAAACATGTGTTTAACATTTGAAGCAGCAAAGAAACATGTATTTAAAACACAATATGAAAGAAAACACTTTTAATGTTTAAGAAGAGAATGTTAATTACAGTCTAGGTAAACATGTTAGTGCAGATCATGTATTAAGAACAGACCAGTTACAGTAATGATATGAACTGACTTATATTGGAACTAAAACAACTAAACCCATGAATATACAAGAGAACAACTGTAGAACAGGGGTCTTAAACGTGCGGCCCAGGGGCCAAATGCAGCCCACCAAACATTCCAATGCGGCCCCTGGACTGAAGAATATAATAACCTAAAAAAAAAAACAAGACTATATTCTCTTGTCAGTTTTTTCTCTTTCTATAAATGATGACAAGTTCAAATTTTTATCTTTGTTTTAGTGGAAAAACTAACATTAAATTATACAAATTATACTGTAAATGTATTTACAAACTACCCTGTAAAAATAAAATATGAATATTTGAACAAATGTGAACAAACTGCAATGTCTAAAGAAATTTAGACACAAATTGAACCATTTTCTGCTTCTGTCATTAAGAGTTTAGTGTCTTTGTAGAACTGATCCATAATAAAACACATGGACTAATGATACATTGAGGCAGAATATTGTTAAAAAGGCCATTATTTTCCTTATGAAATGTCACTTTTTTCAGGTTTTTCATATATTTTGCATTGGATGCTTTATAAAATGAAGTTAATTATGGGGGGTTTGCAGTAAAACGAAGACAAAAATTTGGAGTTGTCATTATTTATAGGTTATTATTCTATTTATTTTACTGGTTTGGCCCAGTGGAGATCAAATCTGGCTGAATGTGACTCCTGAAGGAAATGACTTTGAGACCCCTGGTGTAGAAGAACTGTCCACTGTAGTGACCAGTATGTAGAGGTGGTCAAAGCACTCACACTCTGTACTTAAGTTAACAGCGGTAATAAAGTAAAAAGTAAAACTGCATTTTTTTCTGCAATGGATGAAATAATACTTATTTAAGCAAGAAAACCAGAAACATTTTCAAAAATATCCAAAAATAAAGCCTTTAAAAGTGATTCACTTTGTAGATGATGTGTTTTATTGGGTCATGGTTTAGTGGGTTTGGACAGGACATTTAGGAAAAATTCAAAAGTCATAAATAGATTTTAGAAAACAAAGCATAATTATGAGGAACAAAATCTAAATGATGAGATTAAAGTCAAAATTATATGATAAGAAATGGATAATTATGGGATAAAAAGTCAAAATTATGATATAGTAAGTCACAATTTCTCATTTACAACCTAGTTTTCATACTGTCACATTTGTCTAATTTAAAAACGTAATGACTCTATTCTTTTTAGACTCTATACTTTTTATCTCATAATTTAGATTATTTTAATCTCATAATTTTGACCTTTTATTTACTTATTTATTTATTTTAATCTCTAACCCTAACCCACTAAACTCAGTACCATGACCCAATAAAACACATCATCAACACAGTTACTCACTTTTAAAGCCTTAATTTTTTTATATGTTTCACATTTTTCTGTTTTTTTCTACTTAAATAAGTATTGTCATCCATCGCCAAAAAATTAAAAATAAAAATCCAGTTTTACTTTTTACTTTATTACAATTGAGAAGTTGTACTTTTTTACTTTTACTTCAGTAAAGGAGTTGAATCAGTACTTCTACTTTTACCAGAGTATTTGTAGTAGCTGTACTTCTACTTAAGTACAGAATGTGAGTACTTTGAACATCTCTGATTATTTTGTCCATCAAGAACAGCAAACTTATATGAATTACTGTAAGTTAATGGATGATGCATTAAACAAAAAACCCATAAACACACAGAAGAACAACTGTGGACTGACCAGTGCATGCATCAAAGGGTTAAAAAAAAAAAGAAAAAGAAAAGGCGAACATTAGTTTTCCTACCTTGAATCGCACCTTCTTCAACATCATGTCAGAATTCTCTGGCTTGGATATTTCCAAACCCCCCCCCCCCCCTGCCCCCCCTGTGTTCTTACTCCATCCAGGTGAAAAGGTCGATCAAACAGTTGAACAGTCAATCTGCACCATCTCCAATCCAGTCAAAACATCCAGACTGATTCACCCACTGTGTTTCCAAAGACAACAGTGTCTGGTCCAGTGACGCCCTCCTCCCCTCACTCCCTTCTCCCCCCTCCCTCCTGTGGGACCCTTTACAAAGCCAGACTCAAAGCTTATCAGCCTGCTCATTCATTTGGAAAACAGACACACCCTCATTTATGACTGGAGGGCTGCTATTAACCCCCACACTCCTCCAGAAACACCCTACTGACCAAATACGGACACCAGTACACTCTCTCGAACTGTCCCCCCCTGACCTTTTTACCCCCCCCCCCCCTTACACTTCAGCTGCATTTATCCATCTGTTGGGTCACAGCGTATTTAAATCACTGAGTCAGCACACAGCCCCTCTGTATGGACACAACACAAACCTGGGGGGGGGCAAACTTCTATAAGATCAATATTGGTCCTTTTTCAGCTTAATCCCTTTTGACGTCCTAACGTTTCTTCCTAACGCGTTTTAATACGTAATGATTTTCATATTGAAGGATGAAAACAGACAGACAAATACATAGAAATGTTTTTTTAGGCTATAAAGTTAACAAAAAGAACATCATAATGGAAAGAATACATGAAACACATCAACAATTGACAAAATAATGGAAAAAAATAACAAATACAAGCAATAAAATGAATTAAATTTATGACAAATTTACAAAATTAAACAAATTGAAACAAGAAAATGAAGAAAAATAAGACACAGACAGACAACTGCAATTATATAACATAAAAGAAATACCCTCATAACATCAAATATATATTGATGTGATATAAATACACTATATTTTTTGTGTGACCAGAAAAAGTCGAAATAATGAGATAAAAAGTCGAAATAATGAGATAAAAAGTCGAAATAATGAGATAAAAAGTCGAAATAATGAGATAAAAAGTAGAAATTTTTAAATACAGAATCAAAATTAGAGGCAGATAAAGATCAACTAGAAACTTCCCAATTATGGGATCGATGCAGTACCTCTATTCTTTCTACATTTTTTTTTTTTTTATGTAAACAGTGTTAAACTCTTGTCAGAATATGTTGTGTGCTTGTGCTCTCTCCAGGTGGTGAACCCTCAGTGTCTCGTCTTCTTGATCTTATGTCATTCCTTCTTGCTTGGAGTTGCTAAGTTTCCTCCTGACCCTGAAGGTGTCTGTAAATGTTCCCTCAATGTGTCAATATTTGTCTTGCTGTGGTAGCATGACCAAGGACAACTGGACAAAATGTACAACAAGATGACTCCATGACATCTGGAGATAGTTCCTGCCGAAGGAGTGTTTAGAAACTTAAACTAATGACTGGAATGTTCTATAATCTCTATATAAGGGCTTTTCAAAGAGTGTGAGAGTGAGCCTCCCCTAAAAGAACCCTAAAGCAGCCCTGTCCCCCCACTCCCATATTTATCTTCATTATTATTCTACCAAGGAACAACACTTATGTTTTTACCAGTGTTTGTCTGTTTCTGTCTGTGTGCAACATAACTGACAAAATATGGACATAATTGGCTGAACGTTTTCAGGAAATGTTGATATTTCACGATTAAATTTTGGTGGCGATCGGTGGGGGTGTGTGGGGGGGTGATTTGTAGCAGGATGCCTCAAAAAGCTATTGATGGATTTAGCTGAAATGTTAAATGTTGATATTTGCACAAGGAACAAGTGATAAAAGTTTGGTGGTGATCAGTAGTAGTGGAGGGGGGTGATCTGCCTTGGCTGAGTTTTTCTAGTTAAAATGTTTTTAATATATATATATATATATATATATATATATATATATATACATATATAGTTGATGTACAGGTAAATGGTATTTCTGTCATGGTGGGGTGAGGTGCAGATAGGACTCAGATGCCTAGTGTTGATGGGAAAAATAATTTAATAACAAACTGAACCAAAATGACGACACAGACAAACAGAGACTGAAACAGAAGTGGAACCAAACAAAACCTGGGGGTAGATTAGTCTGTTGTGGTGAAGAAATGTCCAGGTTATGGTGAAAAGGGAAATGGCTGCGTGTCCAGGTTATGGAGGTGACAAATAGAATGGTCCCGCACCAGCAACTGCAAGCTTCACTGCTTAAATATTGCAGATTAGCAACGACTTGCAGCTGCACGGTGCGGGCCAGGTGAATTTGATAAGCACTAGGGGAAAGGTTGTGACAGTTTCCTGCTTAGCATTGCTGCCTGTCGCAACTCCTCATATATATATATATATATATATATATATATATATATATATATATATGTGTGTGTGTGTGTGTGTGTGTGTGTGTGTGTGTGTGTGTGTGTGTGTGTGTGTGTGTGTTTTCAGCATGTTTTTAATTTTTGCAACTGTGTGTGTTTTTTGGTTGGTTGGTTTCTCCCCCCACCCCCAAATTTTAACATTTTTGTCTGTTTTTGCCTCTTTTTTTTTTTTACACGAAATCTTAACATTGTGTGCTTTTAACGTCTTCTTTTAAACACATCTTGAAATTTCATTTAATTTATTTTTCTTCTCACATGTACTGTGTTCCAGTTCCACCTTTAACTAGCGGTGAAAATGCACTGGAATATCAGTCACTTCCCAATCCTGAACTCGTTTTCCAAGTTTTCCCAGTTACCCAGTTACCCAGTTTGATTTCACATACCCCGTAAAACAGCAACAGTAGTGGTTCCCATCGACTGGTTGGCTAGACTGAGATTATTTATTAAAACAAGGTATTGATCTAACATTATTAATCTGAAAATGTGCATAATCAACAGTTGCTTGTTAGACTAAACACTAAAATGTAAAGAGTATAAAGTACAGATATTTATGTAAAATTAAAGTACAGATTCCTAAAAAGTCTACTTAAGTACAGTAATGAAGTACTTTTACTTAGTTACTTTACTTTACTTTCTGGGTCACGGTATGTTAATGTAACATATTCAGCTAAAGTTACATGATGCATAAACAACAAACTGTGAACGTGCCTGGTATGTTAATGTAACATATTAACAGTTTATTCAGATAACTATAACATAACTATAACATAACTATAACATAACTATATCATAACTATAACATAACTGTAACATAACTATAACATAACTATATCATAACTACAACATAACTATATCATAACTATAACATAACTATAACATAACTGTAACATAACTATAACATAACTATAACATAACTATATCATAACTATATCATAACTATAACATAACTATAACATACTATAACATAACTATAACATAACTGTAACATAACTATATCATAACTATAACATAACTATAACATAACTATATCATAACTATAACATAACTATAACATAACTATATCATAACTATATCATAACTATAACATAACTATATCATAACTATAACATAACTATAACATAACTATATCATAACTATAACATAACTATATCATAACTATATCATAACTATAACATAACTATAACATAACTATAACATAACTATATCATAACTATGACATAACTATAACATAACTATAACATACCTATATCATAACTATAACATAACTATAACATAACTATATCATAACTATAACATAACTATATCATAACTATAACATAACTATATCATAACTATAACATAACTATAACATAACTATAACATAACTATAACATAACTATATCATAACTATAGCATAACTATAACATAACTATATCATAACTATAACATAACTATATCATAACTATATCATAACTATAACATAACTATAACATAACTATAACATAACTATATCATAACTATAACATAACTATAACATAACTATATCATAACTATAACATAACTATAACATAACTATAACATAACTATAACATAACTATATCATAACTATAACATAACTATAACATAACTATAACATAACTATATCATAACTATAACATAACTATATCATAACTATATCATAACTATAACATAACTATAACATAACTATAACATAACTATAACATAACTATAACATAACTATATCATAACTATAACATAACTATAACATAACTATAACATAACTATATCATAACTATAACATAACTATATCATAACTATATCATAACTATATCATAACTATAACATAACTATAACATAACTATATCATAACTATAACATAACTATAACATAACTATAACATAACTATAGACACTCAGCAGCATGTTGTGTGAACTCGTTCCTCTAGCTTTTAGCCCACAATTAGCTTTTTTCCTTTTCTTCATTTCATTAATAGTACCCTCTGCTTTTCATCAGTCCCTTACAAGTTTCTCACTCACTCCAAACTTTCTTTCTACTGCTCCATTATCATTTTTAGCTGCATGTTTCACTACTTGCAGCTTGTAATCTACATAATATGATTTTCAATGTTCAGAGGTACAGAAGGTACAGATACACAGGCTTAGAGCGCCCTCTTGTGGTTGTCAGTTTTAAAATAGCATGACAAATTATAGAATAATGTGTTAATAATTTCACATATAAGTCCCTCCAGAGTTCTATAAGACACACCTCCAGCCAGACTATGAAAAAAAATCTGTGATTTATAGTCCGAAAAATATGGTCATTTGTTTTAGGTTCAATACAAATACAGACATTAAAAAGCCAAGACAATATAATTTGATGCATAAAAGCACATTTAGTCCATCTTTACTGACACCAGGTAGCAGCGGTTCTGTTACATTTACAACAAAACACAACGTTAACCTGGAAACACACAAGGAAAATGTTATCTGAGCTACATGTATGTGAGCTTTTATAAACCTGATGTTCACTTCCTTCAGTGTTTGAATAGTTCTGTACAAACCATCCTTTGGCAAAATGTGGGAACGCTGGTGTCACTCTTTCATGAGGGGTCAAAGTGATTGTCTGAGGATTATGAAACATAAAACATGACTAAAAAAACAAGAGAGGGACTATTTTGACATTTGAAAGGGCTGCTTTCTTGACCTTTGACCCAGGGCTGGATTAGGCAAATTTTTCAGACCAGGAATTTTTTGCTTCGACCAGGCCACCACCAGTTTTATTTTATTTTATTTTATTTACCAATGACTGGGTCATTTCATTCAGCCTGGTTACTTAAATCTAAGTATAAATAGAAATGATATAATAACATATTGGTTATATAAATACTGTATACCATAAATAATATACCATTACTTGTATGATCCAATCCTTCATATAAAATAAGACATGATTAGATACAAAGGTTGAACTTTTGAAACTGCAGTACACAAAAAGACCAATAGATGATCTATTGGCAGTTGGTCACATTAGTTTTTAGACATAGCAGTCATTTCATTCAACCTGGTTACTTAAATCTATGTATAAATACACATTTATATTGACTTATATTGACTTCTCTCACTCAGTAAAGGGTTGTTATCGTTATCCAGTATGCTAGCCTAAACTTTTACCTATTATCATTCTCTAAAGAGAAAATAGGCAAACATAATTAACTATTCGTGTTAATTTATTTCCGATGTGCTACTGATAATGTAAATTTTAAGCATTTTTAGCCTGGAACAACTGTTGCTCCGTAGATTTTTCTAACTTCTTGGAACTTTCGAGGGTCTCCATGTTCCGCGATGGGGAAGTTACGTCTCCCCCCTTCTGGGAGGCTCATGGGGACTGAGATCGGAAAATTAATGAATGGTATTCAATAGGAAATAAAATGTTAAAATAGTATCTGGTTTGTCATGTGCCCTGAATCACACACATGTTGTATCTCATAATAAATGATAATTATTGATGTGTTTCAACTGCTTCTGTTAACCAACAGCTGATTCATTTGTGAATAAAACCCGTTAATAATTTGGACGACACACCTGACGCACATGTGACGTCACATTTGCTTCTCATCATAAACAGGTGGTCTGTCTATGACACATCAAATATTTATTATTAATTTCAGAGCACTTGTGAAACGGAATCAGAATTTAGTTTGACTCGCTCCATTTACTCCCATTCAAATGTTTTGCGAGCTAAGCATCCATGGACCGGAAGTACAAGGGCGGGACTTAGCCTCTTCATTGCTGTGAAAAAACTGAGCCATTGCAGTTAACGGAGATGTCGCCTCTCTCTCTCTCTCTCTCTCTCTCTCTCTCTCTCTCTCTCTCTCTCTCTCTCTCTCTCTCTCTCTCCCCTCTCTCTCTCTAAGCTTTTAGCCTGACTGAGTGTCATAATTGACCATTGACCATTACCAGTCTATGCACCAATAGGGGCCTTCATACACCACTATCCATCTATAACAATATGTTAAATCATTAATATTATATTTCATGTCTTTAAAAAAAAGGGTGACCCCACACTGCTGTGACCACACATGACAAACCCCTGTCCCCCATAAAAACAGCATGTGGACCACCTTTCATGCCAGGGGACAATGTGTGGGTGTCCTGTCCTGAAGAGAAGCTTCACAGTCACTGGTGGGGGTCCAGCTGAAACTGTGACAAGGCTGTCACAGGTGGTGTACGAATGCCAGAGTGTAGACTGGGCCAGGATAGACTTGCCCTGTATGGCCCCTGCACCCCCCACTGCTGGTGATGGGAGGGGAGATTACACTTCTTCACTGCATTGTGACTCTTCAGTTCATAAGTCTAAAGCCTGGGACGTCCAGTCCAAGGTATTTGAGAGAGTAAGTGTTGAGTGATGGGGTTTTTGGGGACAAATAACCCCTCAGGTGTGGGCCACACTGATCACTTTTTGGCAGAGGTCACCAATCCTGGTCCTGGAGGAACAGTATCCTGCATGTTTTAGATGTCTCCCTCTTCTAACACACCTGATTCAGATGATCAGCCTGTCATCCAGCTCTGTAGAAAACTGATAATGACCGTCAGCTGTTACTGGGACAGCGAAAACACAAAACATGCAGGTTCTCTAGGACCAGGATTGGTGACCCCTGCTTTATGGGGACAGTTGTATAGAGTCATGTGACTCACTTGAGTTACAGTGTTGTTAAATCATGTGACTACTACTTTGCACATTAAAAATATGTTAAAAGCTAATTATTCTACCAAGGAATGGCAGAGTTATGTTTTTACTGTGGGAACGCTCCACTTGATGACAGATCAGACACTATTTTGTCTTTTTATCTCATGATTTTGACTTTTTGTCTCATGATTTAGACTTTTTATGTCATAATTTTTGCTTTTTATCTCATGATTTTGGATTTTTATATCATGATTTTAACTCTTTATCTAATAATCTTGGCTCTTTATTTAATCATTTTTACTTTTTATGTAATAATTTTGAGTCTCTATGTCATGATTTTGATTTTGTATGGTCACACAAAAAATGTAGTTGAGAGGAGCAAATTGAATTGCATAGGGTTAGGGTTTTATATATATATATATATGTGTGTGTGTGTGTGTGTGTGTGTGTGTGTGTGTGTGTGTGTGTGTATTTTTGTGAAATAACGTATGTTTTCTATCTGAAATGAATTAATTAATGACATATATAATTAATTATTTAATGATGTTTTTTTTATTTGGGCACTTTGAGTCGTCCATACAGGTATGCATGGTGAAATCTATGAGAACTATTTGTCTTCTGTGAAATTTGGTGGAGGGTCTTTAATGCACATGTACTGGGACACTAGTTAAAGTTGAGGGTCACATGAATTCCTCAATATCAGCAGATCCTTGATTAGAATGTTCAGGAATTGGTCACATAGTTGAAGCTACACCAGGGTTGGATTTTTCAGCAGCACTGTTCAAAATGCACACAGGAATTCATGCAAAAGCACAAACAGAATGTTCTGGAATGGCTGTTCCAGTCCCCACACTTTAACTCAATCAAAATGTCTGGAATGATTTGAAGCAGATTTTCTATGTACAGAAGCTACGACTGTGAAGAGGAGGAGTTGGTGAAAAGACCAGACCTTTGTCTGTGTCTGTAGAAGGTTCTATAGACTGTTACTGATGCTGAATATGAACCCTTTGACACATCCTGGTCAAAGGGACAGTTGTTCTACAGTTGTTCTACAGTGTTCTACAGTTGTTCAACAGTGTTCTATAGTTGTTCTACAGTGTTCTACGGTTGTTCTACAGTGTTCTATAGTTGTTCTACAGTGTTCTACAGTTGTTCTACAGTGTTCTATAGTTGTTCTACAGTGTTCTACAGTTGTTGTACAGTTGTTGTACAGTTGTTCTACAGTTGTTCTACAGTTGTTCTACAGTTGTTCTACAGTGTTCTACAGTTGTTCTACAGTTGTTCTACAGGTGTTCTACAGTGTTCTATAGTTGTTCTACAGTGTTCTACAGTGTTCTACAGTTGTTCCACAGTGTTCTATAGTTGTTCTACAGTGTTCTACAGTTGTTCTACAGTTGTTCTACAGTTGTTCTATAGTTGTTCTACAGTTGTTCTACAGTGTTCTACAGTGTTCTACAGTCGTTCTACAGTCGTTCTACAGTTGTTCTATAATTGTTCTACAGTTGTTCTACAGTGTTCTACAGTTGTTCTACAGTTGTTCTACAGTGTTCTACAGTTGTTCTACAGTGTTCTACAGTTGTTCTACAGTTGTTCTACAGTGTTCTACAGTTGTTCTATAGTTGTTCTACAGTGTTCTACAGTGTTCTACAGTTGTTCTACAGTTGTTCTATAGTTGTTCTACAGTGTTCTACAGTTGTTCTACAGTTGTTCTACAGTTGTTCTATAATTGTTCTACAGTTGTTCTACAGTGTTCTACAGTTGTTCTACAGTGTTCTACAGTTGTTCTATAGTTGTTCTACAGTGTTCTACAGTGTTCTACAGTTGTTCTACAGTTGTTCTATAGTTGTTCTACAGTGTTCTACAGTGTTCTACAGTCGTTCTACAGTCGTTCTACAGTTGTTCTACAGTTGTTCTATAATTGTTCTACAGTTGTTCTACAGTTGTTCTACAGTGTTCTACAGTTGTTCTACAGTGTTCTACAGTTGTTCTACAGTTGTTCTACAGTTGTTCTACAGTTGTTCTATAGTTGTTCTACAGTGTTCTACAGTGTTCTACAGTTGTTCTATAGTTGTTCTAAAGTGTTCTACAGTTGTTCTACAGTTGTTCTATAATTGTTCTACAGTTGTTCTACAGTTTTTTCAGTTGTTCTACAGTTGTTCTAAAGTTGTTCTACAGTGTTCTACAGTTGTTCTACAGTTGTTATACAGTGTTCTACAGTTGTTCTACAGTGTTCTACAGTTGTTCTATAGTTGTTCTACAGTGTTCTACAGTGTTCTACAGTTGTTCTACAGTTGTTCTATAGTTGTTCTACAGTGTTCTACAGTGTTCTACAGTTGTTCTACAGTTGTTCTGCAGTTGTTCTACAGTGTTCTACAGTTGTTCTACAGTTGTTCTACAGTTGTTCTACAGTTGTTCTATAGTTGTTCTACAGTTGTTCTACAGTTTTTTCAGTTGTTCTACAGTTGTTTTATAGTTGTTCTACAGTGTTCTACAGTTTTTCTACAGTGTTCTACAGTTGTTCTACAGTTGTTGTACAGTTGTTGTACAGTTGTTCTATAGTTGTTCTACAGTGTTCTACAGTTGTTCTACAGTTGTTCTACAGTTGTTCTACAGTGTTCTACAGTTGTTCTATAGTTGTTCTACAGTGTTCTACAGTGTTCTACAGTTGTTCTACAGTGTTCTACAGTTGTTCTACAGTTTTTCTACAGTTGTACTACAGTTGTTCTACAGTTGTTCTACAGTTGTTCTATAGTTGTTCTACAGTGTTCTACAGTTGTTGTACAGTTGTTCTATAGTTGTTCTGCAGTTGTTCTACAGTGTTCTACAGTTGTTCTACAGTGTTCTACAGTTGATCTACAGTTGATCTACAGTTGTTCTATAGTTGTTCTACAGTGTTCTACAGTGTTCTACAGTTGTTCTACAGTGTCCTGCAGTTGTTCTACAGTAGTTCTATAGTTGTTCTACAGTGTTCTACAGTTGTTGTACAGTTGGTCTATAGTTGTTCTGCAGTTGTTCTACAGTGTTCTACAGTTGTTCTATAGTTGTTCTACAGTGTTCTACAGTTGTTGTACAGTTGTTCTATAGTTGTTCTACAGTTTTTCTACAGTTCTACAGTGTTCTACAGTGTTCTACAGGTGTTCTACAGTTGTTCTATAGTTGTTGTACAGTTGTTGTACAGTTGTTCTGCAGTTGTTCTACAGTGTTCTACAGTTGATCTACAGTTGATCTACAGTTGTTCTACAGTTGTTCTACAGTTTTTCTACAGTTGTTCTGCAGTTGTTCTACAGTTGTTCTGCAGTTGTTCTCCAGTTGTTCTCCAGTTGTTCTATAGTTGTTCTACAGTGTTCTACAGTTGTTGTACAGTTGTTCTACAGTTGTTCTGCAGTTGTTCTACAGTGTTCTACAGTTGTTCTACAGTTGTTCTACAGTTGTTCTACAGTTGTTCTACAGTTGTTCTACAGTTGTTCTATAGTTGTTCTACAGTGTTCTACAGTTGTTGTACAGTTGTTCTACAGTTGTTCTGCAGTTGTTCTACAGTGTTCTACAGTGTTCTACAGTTGATCTACAGTTGATCTACAGTTGTTCTACAGTGTTCTACAGTGTTCTACAGTTGTTCTACAGTTGTTCTATAGTTTTTCTACAGTGTTCTACAGTGTTCTACAGGTGTTCTACAGTGTTCTACAGTTGTTCTACAGTGTTCTACAGTTGGTCTACAGTTGGTCTATAGTTGTTCTGCAGTTGTTCTACAGTGTTCTAAAAGTTGGTCTACAGTTGTTCTACGGTTGTTCTATAGTTGTTCTGCAGTTGTTCTACAGTGTTCTAAAAGTTGGTCTACAGTTGTTCTACGGTTGTTCTATAGTTGTTCTACAGTGTTCTACAGTTGTTCTACAGTGTTCTACAGTTGTTCTACAGTTGTTCTACAGTTGTTCTATAGTTGTTCTACAGTGTTCTACAGTGTTCTACAGTTGTTCTATAGTTGTTCTAAAGTGTTCTACAGTTGTTCTACAGTTGTTCTATAATTGTTCTACAGTTGTTCTACAGTTTTTTCAGTTGTTCTACAGTTGTTCTAAAGTTGTTCTACAGTGTTCTACAGTTGTTCTACAGTTGTTCTACAGTGTTCTACAGTTGTTCTACAGTGTTCTACAGTTGTTCTATAGTTGTTCTACAGTGTTCTACAGTGTTCTACAGTTGTTCTACAGTTGTTCTATAGTTGTTCTACAGTGTTCTACAGTGTTCTACAGTTGTTCTACAGTTGTTCTGCAGTTGTTCTACAGTGTTCTACAGTTGTTCTACAGTTGTTCTACAGTTGTTCTACAGTTGTTCTATAGTTGTTCTACAGTTGTTCTACAGTTTTTTCAGTTGTTCTACAGTTGTTCTATAGTTGTTCTACAGTGTTCTACAGTTGTTCTACAGTTGTTCTATAGTTGTTCTACAGTTTTTCTACAGTGTTCTACAGTTGTTCTACAGTTGTTGTACAGTTGTTGTACAGTTGTTCTATAGTTGTTCTACAGTGTTCTACAGTTGTTCTACAGTTGGTCTACAGTGTTCTACAGTTGTTCTATAGTTGTTCTACAGTGTTCTACAGTGTTCTACAGTTGTTCTACAGTGTTCTACAGTTGTTCTACAGTTTTTCTACAGTTGTACTACAGTTGTTCTACAGTTGTTCTATAGTTGTTCTACAGTGTTCTACAGTTGTTGTACAGTTGTTCTATAGTTGTTCTGCAGTTGTTCTACAGTGTTCTACAGTTGTTCTACAGTGTTCTACAGTTGATCTACAGTTGATCTACAGTTGTTCTATAGTTGTTCTACAGTGTTCTACAGTGTTCTACAGTTGTTCTACAGTGTCCTGCAGTTGTTCTACAGTAGTTCTATAGTTGTTCTACAGTGTTCTACAGTTGTTGTACAGTTGGTCTATAGTTGTTCTGCAGTTGTTCTACAGTGTTCTACAGTTGTTCTATAGTTGTTCTACAGTGTTCTACAGTTGTTGTACAGTTGTTCTATAGTTGTTCTACAGTTTTTCTACAGTTCTACAGTGTTCTACAGTTGTTCTACAGGTGTTCTACAGTTGTTCTATAGTTGTTGTACAGTTGTTGTACAGTTGTTCTGCAGTTGTTCTACAGTGTTCTACAGTTGATCTACAGTTGATCTACAGTTGTTCTACAGTTGTTCTACAGTTGTTCTGCAGTTGTTCTACAGTTGTTCTGCAGTTGTTCTCCAGTTGTTCTACAGTTGTTCTATAGTTGTTCTACAGTGTTCTACAGTTGTTGTACAGTTGTTCTACAGTTGTTCTGCAGTTGTTCTACAGTGTTCTACAGTTGTTCTACAGTTGTTCTACAGTTGTTCTACAGTTGTTCTACAGTTGTTCTACAGTTGTTCTATAGTTGTTCTACAGTGTTCTACAGTTGTTGTACAGTTGTTCTACAGTTGTTCTGCAGTTGTTCTACAGTGTTCTACAGTGTTCTACAGTTGATCTACAGTTGATCTACAGTTGTTCTACAGTGTTCTACAGTGTTCTACAGTTGTTCTACAGTTGTTCTATAGTTTTTCTACAGTGTTCTACAGTGTTCTACAGGTGTTCTACAGTGTTCTACAGTTGTTCTACAGTGTTCTACAGTTGGTCTACAGTTGGTCTATAGTTGTTCTGCAGTTGTTCTACAGTGTTCTAAAAGTTGGTCTACAGTTGTTCTACGGTTGTTCTATAGTTGTTCTGCAGTTGTTCTACAGTGTTCTAAAAGTTGGTCTACAGTTGTTCTACGGTTGTTCTATAGTTGTTCTACAGTGTTCTACAGTTGTTGTACAGTTGTTCTACAGTTGTTCTGCAGTTGTTCTACAGTGTTCTACAGTTGGTCTACAGTTGTTCTATAGTTGTTCTGCAGTTGTTCTACAGTGTTCTACAGTTGGTCTACAGTTGTTCTACAGTTGTTCTATAGTTGTTTTACAGTGTTCTACAGTTGTTATACAGTTGTTCTACAGTTGTTCTGCAGTGTTCTACAGTTGTTGTACAGTGTTCTACAGTTGTTGTACAGTTGTTCTACAGTTGTTCTGCAGTTGTTCTACAGTGTTCTACAGTTGTTCTATAGTTGTTCTACAGTGTTCTACAGTTGTTGTACAGTTGTTCTATAGTTGTTGTACAGTTTTTCTACAGTGTTCTACAGTGTTCTACAGTTGTTCTACAGGTGTTCTACAGTTGTTCTATAGTTGTTGTACAGTTGTTGTACAGTTGTTCTGCAGTTGTTCTACAGTGTTCTACAGTTGTTCTACAGTGTTCTACAGTTGTTCTACAGTGTTCTACAGTTGTTGTACAGTTGTTCTACAGTTGTTCTGCAGTTGTTCTACAGTGTTCTACAGTTGTTCTACAGTTGTTCTATAGTTGTTCTACAGTTGTTCTACAGTGTTGTACAGTTGTTGTACAGTTGTTCTACAGTTGTTCTGCAGTTGTTCTACAGTGTTCTACAGTTGTTCTATAGTTGTTCTACAGTGTTCTACAGTTGTTCTATAGTTGTTCTACAGTTTTTTCTACAGTGTTCTACAGTTGTTCTACAGTTGTTGTACAGTTGTTGTACAGTTGTTCTATAGTTGTTCTACAGTGTTCTACAGTTGTTCTACAGTTGTTCTACAGTTGTTCTACAGTGTTCTACAGTTGTTCTATAGTTGTTCTACAGTTGTTCTACAGTTGTTCTACAGTTGTTCTACAGTGTTCTACAGTTGTTCTACAGTTGTTGTACAGTTGTTGTACAGTTGTTCTATAGTTGTTCTACAGTTGTTCTGCAGTGTTCTGCAGTTGTTCTACAGTGTTCTACAGTTGTTGTACAGTTGTTCTATAGTTGTTCTACAGTGTTCTACAGTTGTTCTACAGTTGTTCTCTTGAATATTCATGGTTAGTTGTTTTAGTTCATATCATTACTGTAACTGGTCTGTTCTTAATACTTGATCTGCACTAACATGTTTACCTGTAAATCAATTACTTGTTATTAGACTGTAATGAATTATAAGAGCCTTAGTCAATATTTATTCCTAAGTGTTTTTATTCCTCTTCAGGCATGAAAAAACTATGTGATTGAATAAACTTCCAAGGGCCCACATGTTGTTCATAATTCTAAACAGAACCACCAGAACCTGTGGGTTCTACATCTCATAACCTCAGTATATTTTGAAAACAGAGACTCTCATGGATCAACTATATATATATATATATATATATATATATATATATATATATATATATATATATATATATATATATATATATATATATATATATATATGTATGTATGTATGTGTAAACGATCAGCAACTGACCGCTTTTATAACTAACCCACTGCTCGGACCGCAATAAATATATTTGAAAGGAACAGACCCAACCCGACCCAAAGAGTCATTTGAACCCAGTTTCCACAGAAAAGAAAACACTGGGAGCTGCTCATCATCTTTAAAAAATCTCAGTGAATGTGTCCCAAACCTTACCTTTTTGGAACTTGACTTTCTCTCTTGCTCCCTCCATACTGTAGGATACTGACGACTACTAATTTTGACACGTCTTCTAGTAAATGTGCATTTTTGATCTCATATTTTGGACTTTTTATCTCACTTGTGCCATTTTATCACATCATTTTCACAGTTTTCCTCATATTTGTGCATTTCTTGTCTCATATTTTTTTACTTTTTTTTAATCTCAAGTAATAATTTTTAAAATCTCATTATGACTTTTTTTGTTGTATTTCCTTTTGTCCTAAATGTGTCATCCATACCCAAAAACTGAGTACCATGGTCTGATCTAACATATTTTCTACACAGTAACTCACTATTAAAGGATTTATATTTTTTTTATATTTTCATGATATTGTGTGATTCAGTAAGTATTGGGTAATTTATGACAAAATAATAATAATAATAATAATAATAATAATAATAATAATAATAATAATAATAATAATAATAATAATGGATACTTTAGAAACTTTTCTGGTAAAATAAAGATTTTGTCCACGGCAAAATATTAGGTTTTACGTTTTTACTTCATTACAATGACTTCAGTAAAGGAGTTGAATCAGTACTTTTTTATCTCATAATTTTTACTTTTTATCTCGTGTTGAATCAATACTTTTTTTTTCTTCACACAAACAGCTGTACTTCTACTTAAGTACATAATGCGAGTACTTTTACCACATCTTTTAATTTATCATATTAAGACAAAACCCCAAGTCAGACAAACATTCTCAATAATACATTTTATTACATTAAAAAGATGGAATGTTAAGATTCCCCTTCAGTAATTTAATTGAAAATATTCAATCTAGTCATTTTCAAACCCATGTCCACTTCTAAACTGAAATTTGGAGAGTACAAACGAAAAAATAAAAAACAATTTTGACTTATGTCATATTTTTGACTTTATCTCATATTGACTTTTTTCATAATTTTGACTTTATTTCATATTTTGTACTTTTTATCTTATGTTGAATCAGCACATTTTTTAAATTCACAAATAGCTGTACTTGTACTTAAGTACATAATATGAGCATATTAACACATATTAAGACAAAACCCCAAGTCAGACAAACATTCTCAATAATACATTTTATTCCATTAAAGATTCTTTTTTTCTAATTGTACACTGGAATGTTAAGATTCCCCTTCAGTAATTTAATTAAAAATGTTCAATCTAGTCATTTTCAACCCCACGTCCACTTCTAAACTGAAATTTGGGGAGTACAAATGAAAAAAAAAAGTAAAATAAAAAATAAACAAAACATCTTGAATCATGCTGAGGAGGGTGTAAGTAAAGGATGACTGGGTGGATGAGCGCCATCGTTGGGTGAAGGCTCCAGTCATTCAGTTCAACTTCCTGCTTTGAAGACGTCGAGTAAGAGCGAGTTCAGTCGCTGTAGCGTGTGGATTTGTACCATCACACACATCTTAAATCTGTGGCATCTGTGTTAGGGGTTTGGGATGTTGCTTCTGGTTGGTTGGACTTTATGGACCAGAACGTCTTAACCAGGGGTCTCAAACTCATTTCTTCATCTTCAGCCTGATTTGATCTACAATGGACTGGACCAGTAAAATGAAAATATAAAAACTTAGAAATAATGACAACTCTACATTTTTGTCATTGTTTTAATGCAAAAAACTCCCATTAAGTTATGGAAATACTGTTATAAATTATCCAAATGCAAAAAAGTTAAGTTTCATAAGGAAAATAAGAGCACTTCTTTTATTTTTTTTTTTACTTTTTATCTCACGATTTTGATTTTTTATGGTCACAAAAAAATCTAGTTGAGTGAAACAAATTCAATTACATAGGGTTATTTTAATTTAATGTGATTCACTCAACTAGATTTTTTTGTATGACCTATTGAAGAATTTCTAAGTTGATTTAATGTTTTACTTTTTTCAGTGTATTTTACTGCTCCAGCCAACCTGAGAACAAATTAGGCGTTTTTGTTTATGTGACCCCTCAATGAATTAGATCAGGGGTCTCAAACTCATTTTCTTCAGGGGCCACATTCAGCCTGATTTGGGTCGGACCAGTAAAATGAAACTTCAAAACTTCAAATATTTGTCATCGTTTTAGTGCAAAAAAAAAAAAAAAAAACAAGAAAATGCTTTTTCTTTTCTTTTTTTTTAAGAAAATACTTCCATAAATTATCCAAATGCAGACACTAAACTCTTAGTAACAGAAGCAGAAAAGGGTTCAAATTGTGTCTAATTTTCTTTAGACATTTCAGGTTGTTCACATTTGATTAGATTATGCACATTTTATTTCATTTTATTTTAACTGCTCTGAGCAGCCAAGCGAACTGAATTATAGGTTTTACAATTGCAGTTTTTATTCAACATTTATTTATTGATTATTATGCTGTGTATGATCGTTGTTATCTGTGACTGATTGTTGCTGTTTTGTGTCTTTTTGCCACAACCAAAGACACATTTCCATTTTATGAAAATTTTAATGGACAATAAGTCTTATTATTATTATTATCATTATCTAACTCTCATCATTAGAGGATAAATATTTTCATCATTTTAATTTTTTGCTGTAAAACAATGGCTAAAATTTGAAGTTGTCATTTATAGGTGAAGAGAAAACTGCAAAGAAAATATGGAGTTATCGGGCCGCGTGTTTGAGACCCCCGATCTAAAAAAAAACAAAAACAAAAAAAAACAGGAGTGGCTGTAATGGTGTTGCCAGAAAAAAATACAAATTTAAAATCAGAGGAAATTTTAACAGATGCCAAAGTCAAATAAATGTATGCATTTACTGATGTCCTGCATCCGATTATTATCCCTTACAAACTCCTACGCTTCAAACATCGTGTCCAGATTAGCAGTGAACAATGACAAATTACACAACAGTAAAAAATAACAAAAAGGTTGTTTTTTTCTTCTCCTTTTTAAACAGTATAACCGATAACTGCAGACGATACAGACAGATTATTTACCACAGAGGCGTCGTCTGCTTTTCAGCCACCTGCTACCTCTACAAAGAAAGAAATATATAATCCGTATGATATCGATAAGAGCAAATCACATAGATTGACGATTAAAGAGTGACAGGTTTGTAGTAACTGAAACGGCTACAATTCTGTAATTATTATGGAAGGAAAATCTGGAACAAAAAAATATAATTAAAAAAAAAAAAAGGAAAAAGAAATTAGGATCCCGTTGAAAAGCTGTTAATGAACCACAGCTAAGTGAGTGAATGTGAAGAAGGTGGGCGGAGCTTGTGGAGGATGGGTGATTCTACAGTGCCAGCGCCGCCAGGCTGGGCTCAGCTCCCTGTCCTTCCTCCAAACCTCTGCTCTGGGGTTTGAATCCACGGCCTGGTGATGACACAGCCGCTGGGTACTCCTGCGCCCCCCCCCTCCCCCAGTCACCCTCTACTTAAGTCTCAGGTCCTCTTTACAGTTCTGCTTGGCGAACACAACAGCATCAGTGTAGTTTTTAAACTTATTGTGTGTGTGTGTGTTGGTTGGTTGGTTTTGTTTCCTGTTCAATTAACTCTATATATAGATGATCCTCTCTTATACAAACATATAAATACACCACCGCTGCTCTGCTTCACCGCAGCAAGAGGCTTTTTCCCAGAGGGCTCACGTAGTCCTGTCGATGTACACAGTCTTTGACGTAGTATACAAGGTGGGCAGGCAAGAAATCTTCAATCTCTCTCTGTAGCATAGATTTGGATTTTTTTTTCTTTTTTGTTGGCGATTTTTTTTTCTTCAATTTTGTTTTCTTTCAATTTTTTATTCATTTTTAAATTTTTTACTTCTTTACAGGATTTCGTATTTGTCGACAACAAAGGAGGTTTCTGTGGAGAATCTAGCGGCGCCGTCGCCGTCTACATGAGTCACTTTGGTAACCTGTGGCAACAGAAAAAAGACAGGAGGTTAGTGACATGCGCACACACAGCACACGTCTACAGTGGACCTACAGGAGACCTACACTGTCCTACAAAGTAAAAAGGCAGTAAATAACCTTACAGATGTGTTGTTGTTCAGCTCCAGTAGTTGTAGGTAGATTATTGGACATGAGGCAGTTATTGTTACTGTATATTTACTAGTTCTACAAAAACCACAGAGCGCCTTATATATGGATTAATTCTGGTAGTGCTTAGTGACTGGGAATTTGGACTTTTTATCTCATAAATGTGACTTTATTTCATAATTCGGGTGAGTTCATAACACATTCATAAACTGCACATAAACCATTAATGACTGTTTCATGACACATTCATACCAAACCTTTCATGAATGCGGAAGATGACGAGAAATTTTCAAAATAAAATCCAATAATCGCAAAGCACTGTTTCTTTCAACAGAGCTGGCATCTTTCAAAATAATTTTTTACAATGTTATCATTTACCTACCACATCTCCCCCAGATTAAAAACCATGACCACACCTCTCCGTTCGCACCCGCCCCAGCAAGAGGCTGTCAAATAATGGCCTGTGCCGCAGTCCTTTGGGATTATTGGACTTTTATTTTGAAAATTTGTCATCGTATTGTCTTCCACATTCATGAAAGGTTTAGAATGAATGTATCATGAATGCTTTATATGCAGTTTATGAAAGCTGCTATGAATGTGTTCTGAACTCACCCATCAAGTAAAGCGTTAACGATAACTTTGATTTCACTTAATGCGTCATATATGAAAAACCTTCATAAACACCATTCTTTGATAGTGAACCTTATAGTCCAGTGCACTTTATAGTGCGGAAAATCTAGTAATTCCATAATGTGTTTCCGTCCAATATAGCGATTGACTGTAAACTAAATGGACATTGGTAAGAACACAGTAATGGTCTTAACTGTATTTTTGTTTTGTTTTACTAGTACTTTTTGCAGTTACTGTACAAACACTTACCAATTTTCTCCAAAACGACAGACATTTGAGATATTTTATTACATGACAAAGAATGATCTGAATGTTGCAAAAAACACAATAACTCATTATCACCCAAAAAAAATGCAGTTACTGCCTTTTTGCTTT
This sequence comes from Siphamia tubifer, assembly GCA_020466265.1. NCBI lineage: Eukaryota > Metazoa > Chordata > Actinopteri > Kurtiformes > Apogonidae > Siphamia > Siphamia tubifer. The sequence goes on from CM035795.1 coordinate 9,672,110, forward strand.
GTAGAGCAGTATTATAATCAGTTTTAACTATGATTTTGTGACTTTTCAGCACCTACAGTGTAGCTCCGTATGATTTCCAGCTTTAAAAACTCCATAGTTATTTTATACCAGCATTCACAAAAGTCCTGATCCAAACCGATTTCTGCCTCTGCCTGAAATGCCCGGTTTTGGCTTCTGGCCAAACTTATTTATTTTATTTATTTTTTTGTTTGTTTATTTAACAGGGACAGCACACATTAATGAATACTGCTGAGTGTTTGCAAAAAAAAAGCTATTTTTCCAACTGTTGTCCCTGGGCCAGATGTAATATGCCACAACATTAAAATCATTTTAAATAAAATGTAAAAGTCAATCAGTACAAGGGCATGTTATCACACAACGTAGAACAGAACTGACAATATGAAAAAAAAAAAAAAAAAAAAAGGCACAAAATGAGGAAAGAAGAAAACATGTCAGACAACGTGCACAAAAGAAAAGTCACTAGCTGGCTCAGAGTGAGATGGAGCAGAAATTAAACCACAGTTAACCCACCTGGATATCGCAGTAGTTGCGCTTGGACACAAAGGACACACTGATGGGGAAGAAATCATTGGGCTGTCCAGCGATGCTGAACTCCAGGCTGCCTGTTTTGTTGTTGACGTCGATGACTGGTAGGCACCACTCAAGGACGTTTCGCCGGCTGTCGTGTTTATATTCTCCATCGAGGTCACCAATCACGGGAGCTCCCACACCAGATCTGCAATGAACACATGTAATGCATGAAGCCACTTGTTAACACTTTAACTCCTGAGACTTAAGGTATTCCACAGTTTAAAAAAATAAAAATAAAAAAAAAGATAAAATGAACAACAAAATGAACATTAAATTAACAAAATAATATGTAACATGAACAAAGTAAGATACTAACAGCACACAACTAAAGAAAAATAATAATTTACAAAATAAAATGTAGAAAAAATAAACAAATATAAGCAACAGCATCAACAGAAGCTAATAAATATTCCTAAAATAACATGAAAAAGTGCAACCCCCCCCCCCACAAAAAAAGCAAAACTAAATGAAGTTTAAAAAAGAAAAAAAAAAAAGGAATAAATAACTAGTTTTGTAATTTGGTTCCAGTAGTTTAATTTGGGCTTTTTCTTTTTCTAAATCAGTTGCTTTTCGATACATGTACATCAGTTCCATGAACTAAATTCTCAGTAAAATAACACTAAAAAAAAAAAAACCTTTTTTCTGAATGTTTAAATTAAACCATCCATTCAGACCGCGTCAGCACCGACACATCAGGGGTTAAAGGGTTAATTAAGGACTTCAACTATGGAGCGATTTTAGGACAAAATTAGGCGTATTCACAGGAAAGTATTCTGTGCATATTTGGGATACACATGCATCTTTGGTTGTAGTTCAGCAAAAAATAAATATTTGTAAACTCTAAAATGAGTCCATTTGTACTTATGTGTTTGATATTTGTCAGAATATGAATCGAAAAGTTACGACATCAAAAATTACATTTACGAAATGAAGAGTTGCGGGCACACCGTCTTCAGTACAAATATGAATTTCTCAGCTGGATGAAAGTGGTTAAAAATATCATCATCGCTTACATGACTTCCAATCATCAAGTAAATCCAGTTGTTCCCATGGATAGAGCTGCACTGTGCTACAAGTCACAGATTTTCTAGAACTTCCCAGAATGAAGTTATTGCTGAGGGGTGATGGTTTGAATCCCATCTGTTTTCTGTGTTCAATGGATACTGTCTGTGATTTTTGACCACTTACTTCCATCTGAGAAAGTCGTATCCGTACTGAAGACAGTGAACTCGTAACTTTTCATTTCGTAAATGTAATTTTTGATGTCGCAACTTTCCCATTTGTTTTCTGACAAATATCAAACACAACATATTATAGGTACAAATGGACTCATTTTAAATTTTGCAAATATTTATTTCATGCTCCACTACAACCAAAGACACGTGTATATCCCAAATATGTACAGATTACTCTCCTGTGAATACGCTAAATTTTGTCCCAAAAACCACTCCATATTTAACACCTTAAAATAAAACCTTGCGAAACATTTCATTCCGTCACCAAGTCCTGCACTACTGACTTCAAACACTTCATACTCACTGTACTTTGTAATTTCACTGTATTCGTATTTAGATGAGTTTTCTCTGCAGGTTGTTTTATACAGCCTGTGCTCTTACTGATATGTGCCATTTTTAACTCATGTATGCTTTACATAGTGAGGAACTGTTCTCCCTTATCTGTATCGGTGCCCCTGGGTGGGTGTGAGAGCATCTGTGCATTCAAGTCAGGGTTTGGATATTGATTTTTGTGTGGTTGGAGGTTACTGAAAATATGCCGAGTCCATGAGTTTAAAAAAAAAAGACTTTTTATTTGCAGACAGTACAATATCAGACCTGACAGAGCGGTTTTATGTCATCTTAGATCAGGGGTCACAGACATGCGGCCCATGGGATGAAGAGCATAAGAACATATTAAATGACTCCATATTTTGTTCTCAGTTTTTTCCTTTGCCTATAAATGATGACAACTTAAAAATTTTGTCATTGTTTGTTTTACTGCAAAAAAATATTAAATTCTGAAAATACTTACTTTTACAATCTATCCTGTAACAATAAAATGTGAATAATCTAAAATGTCTAAAGAAAATTAGACACAATTTGAACCATTTTCTGCTTCTGTTACTAAGACTTTAGTGTCTTTGTAGAACTGACCCATAAAAAAACACACCAATGATAAACTGAGGCAGAATATTGTTAAAATTGCCCTTATTTTTCTGATGAAATTTAATTTTTTTGCATTTGGATAATTTATAAAAGTATTTTCATAATTTAATGGGGGATTTCTGGACTAAAACAATGAAAAAAATTTGGATTTGTCATCATTTATATGTGATGTTTTTATTTTAGTGGAGACCAATTCAGGCTGAATGTGGGCACGTTAAGAAAATGAGTTTGAGACCCCTGTCTTAAACCTACATTCCCATCACCAAGAAAAACTATCCTTAATGAAGTTAAAAAAAAAAAAATTAATTAATTAATCATTTATTGTTTGGTATCCATCAGTTGTTCAGTTGATGAATAAATGGAAAGGAAAAGTAGTGAGCATCAAATTATGTCAAATTGAAACGACCAAACGTGATATTTCTCAACATTCTCTCTAACAAATGAACCCCACCCTATGATATGATAGGCCGAATAACACAAACACAATCTAAAAGAATTGTCAATTAACTAATAGTTTTAAATATTAAGTTCATTCAAACTGTTATTTATTACTTTTAGTACATCAACCATTTCTAGCAAACTCACTTATAAACAGTCTCATTACCGTATCATTTGAACTTTATGTACCATCGATATAATTCCAACAGCTCCTGAAACTTGAAACATTGCACTTTATAGGGTTGTTATGGTAATTTCCCTCATGCCCTTTACTAGAAGCTGTGTAAAACAAGCCACAATTATAACGTGCAGTAAATTGTTACGGATCACTAGATTTTGAAATATGTAGAAAATTGACAAATGGACTCACTCCCTGCATATTTTCATACCCTTTGGTTGGTCTAAATAAGAAGAAGGGTCCAGGTAGACCAATTTAAGCTTAGGGTTTGAATCAGAAGCCACATTATATGTGCTGAAAAAAGGTCAAAAGTGGGGGAAAAACTAAAAGTGCTCTGGTAAAATGGGAAAACAGACTCAGTCATAACACATTTCCAAACCTTTTACTGAATCAAAACAAGAAAAAGAAAAAAAAAAGCAGATCATTTTAGGTTGAGGGTTTCTCATCCATTTATTCAATGAATGCACTTACGGTACAGGGATGCTAATGACCACATCGTTGAGCTCAAGGCTCTCCTCCTGCAGCTCATACTCGATATTGACATCACAGCCACTACCGCTCTCTGAAGGCCAACAGTTTACTACAGAACAGACAAAAGACGGACAAATGGAGAAAACATGTCTGCAAAAACAAACAAATTGTTTTAACAGCGTGGAGCAGACTTACTGGTTAGAGGTATAAGGGATTCATCTGTAGTCTGTAGTCTCCACTTCAGTACGCCAACATCATTGTTGAGAGGGAACGACTTCTCTGGGTTCTTCAGGCCGATCACCGACTCAGCTGTGAACAACTTCTTGTCCACGTTGGGATGTGTCTTAGAAGAAAGACAGAAACATGGATGTCATGGAAGCTAATGCTGTTACACATGACACCAACAATAAAAGGATCAAACCGTTTTATTGACACCAATATTAATCATTTTCAGGAAGTGTATCTGAAGTATAAGGTCTGAGATGATGTAATGTTTTATGAATGATGTACTGTTTGAGCATAGTAAGTTATTACCCAAGTTCATCAAATATCTAGGAATATGTGGTTAAAATACCATATTTTCTGGACTAGATGGTGCACTCAAAAGCCTTTCATTTTCTCCAAACACATCAGTGCATTTTATAATCCAGAACACTTTAATATGGATTAATTCTGGTTGCATTTTATGACTTGGAAGCCATTTTGTGTCATACACAGCACTCACAGCGTGGAGTACAACAAACTGTACTTCATAATATTACAGTGTGTGTATAAGGACTAAACTGAAAAAGTTAGTCTGTTGGTTTTTTTATGTGTTATAACTAATGCGGCACCGAACAATTGGCCCCTGATCAGCATCGGCCGATATTGCCTAAAAATAGTCTGATCATAAAAACATGCCAATCAAAAAGCTGATCACATGACGTAAATTACTAGCGACCACTTTTGTAAGGGATAATGTGTTGACCATACGTGACTATCAGAAAAATATTTCCAGACGGGGGTGAACAATACCCCTCCGCCTTCTGTGTCGGGGTGCTGTTCAGCCCCCTTGGGAAATATTTTTCTGATAGCCGGGCGGGCAATACATTATCCCAGTGATTCTACAGGTTATTACAGTTTATTTTGAGAAAAGACAGACAATTGTATCCCAAAATGATTAAGAATGTATTCATATAGACGAGAAAAAGTAGTCCAGTTGGAATGTTATTGTTGTTCCTAAGCAACACTCCACTGGCACTGTATAGGTTACTTTGTTGTGCTGCTGTCTAGCCACTGCTGCTTCTGACCTGCTAAAAACTCCGTAGACGTAGGCCCTACTACTCTAACAGACTGGATAAATTAGCCGTTAGAACGCAGCGAGTATTTACTTTCAAAGTGGCTGAACTACCTGCGCAGTGATATGGTACCGTGATTCTGAAGTGACAAAACTCGTTGCCATTGGCAGCGGGCGTTAATGGCACAGTGGGTGGTTATCAAAAAAAATTAAAAATAAAAAAATCAGCCCACAGAACGCTGGGAACGTCCAAAGTGAATGGGAGCTGTCGCAACATTCTAGAGGGCCGTAGAATAAAAACTGGCAAAGACGCATCTCACATTGACTACTTCTGTAATCACCGGCTAGATGAAAGGCAGGGTTCTCGCCAGCGCATTTCAGTGAGAAATGGCCAATGGCCGCTACGATGTCAGTTTAAAAAGATTACGCTGTGATTAGGTCCGCTACACTGCCTTTCAAGATGTGGGATTGTGTTTTGAGCACATTTGCTTGCATAATATTTCTATATTTATGTGAAAAACTTCTTTAGTGGGGCAGTTGGTGCTGTGAAAGAGTTATTTTGACAGATAATGCCACGTGCGTTTGTTTTTATTGACTGGGTGCCTATCTAGGTTCATCCATGTCTCCCCACCTCGGTCACATTCTTTCCTGTCAATTGACCTGTTCTTGTTTAAAATTAAGAGTTACTTCTGATCTCAGTGTTACAATTAGCATGACTTGGTTGTTTCCGTGATGCCATGTATGGTGAATAGTGACCTAAATCATGAGCATTTGGAGCATCTGCATGACGCTCATTGGCTGACATCTGGGCTGACCGCTCACCAGATTAAATGAAGGCTATTGCGCATCGTGTCGGGCCATCCCATTTACCGTCACACTGTACAAAATTCCTGTCAAGAACCCTGACATTTAAAATTCCTTCCATGATCGGTTGTGATCAGCAATCGGCAGATGAAGTTTTTTGGTGATCGGACCAAAAAATGCTGATTGTCGCATCACTTGTCATCAATTGTTGACTGTCAAATGACTGTCAACAATTTTGACAGTCATTGTGAATACGCTCAATGTTTGTAAAAGGTGACAGTTATTGTGAACCGGTTTAATGAAGTTTAACTGACTGACTTATCCGACTGTTTTATTTCACTTAATGAACCTTATAGTCCAGTGTGTTTTACATATGAATGAAACAAACAAAAATAAACCATTCATTAACAGTGCGCCTTATAATCCAGTGTGCCCTATAGCGCTAAAAATACAGTATTTAAAGAATCTACAAAGAAAATACATTTAAAAAAGACTGGTATCAAATGTTATAATAATGAATATTTGGCTTACTTGCAGTTGGAGTCCTTTGTTGTCATTATTGTTGATGACGAGGCGAATGCGTCCGTTTTTGTCGTCTGTGACTCTGAGCGTCACCATGCCCAAAACCTCCATGTTCTGTAGGCCGCCATCACGACCACAAGTCAGCGAGATCTTTTCCTCGACACGCAGATGCACGCTGGTGAACGAATGACCAAATCAGCAATCAGTGGAGTCACAGTCAAAGTTGTCCACTAGTATTAGTGTTATTTCTTAAAACTATGATCAGCAAATAAGCCAATGCTGACCAGGTTAAACCAATTAAAACAGGTGTGGAATGTAAATTCAAGGCTGAGGCATAATCGATCACAACAACAGCATTAGAGATTCTCAATTAAGATTTTAAACATCAGTAAATTAGTAGTGAATGTCTATTACACATGAACACGCATGGCTTCTACATTCATTATGACTGATGCTTTCTATTCATTTAAAAGCAGAAGTAGAATTTGTCTGCAAGTTACAAGTTCATGTATATGATCCAACTGTTTAAGAAATGTGATCATTAAAACATATGATTTATTAAAATACACTTGGAAGGAAAAAGACATGTAATAAATTTGTTTTATGAACTGGGAAAAGATTTTAAATATAACATTTCAAACAGTGACTGAAGACTTAAAGCAACGGAGTGTTTCTTTTTCCCTTTTATTTAATTCACCCTTCATGAATTTCATCAGGTATACGTCTTGAAAAAGAGAATGTCAGTTAAAATGCACTTATGTCCTATATACATGACAGACAGATATCAATTCAGTGGACCTGGCTGATTTGCCATTGAGCAAGGCACTCAATACTCCAATTGTTCCCAGGGCAGCCCACTGCTCCACATACGTAGTGCGTTGCAGTGTATTCTGTATATTCACATACTGATGGGGTCAACAGAGGGTCAATTTTTGTGTGTATTGTATGGCAGACAAATAAAGATTCCTAAAATATTAAGTTTGAAAACTCAGTTTTGAAGAGTGGCCTCTAAAATAGTAAATGGACTGAGCTTATATAGCACATTTTATTCACCCCTGGGGCCCAAAGCACTTTACAATTCCACACACAGACACACATGGAGCAACTTGGGTTTCAGTGTCTTGCCCAAGGACACTTCGACACGTGGGCAGCCACCCTATGTTGTCTTCCATCTGCACGAAAATAGTACAGATGGAAGACAACAAACACCTTCTGCACTTATAATCGAAACATTATTTATTAATGCCAATGTAAAACTGCTAAAGAACTTGGAACAGTATTTCTGCAGTGTGGGAACAATATCAATAATTAAAAATCAGTGATTAGACAGTGACGGACAGATTCAAGGTGTTAAAATACAAATGTTTTTGTTTAATTAACATCTAACTGTATTACTACATACTAAGTATTTGTGTCATAATCACAAACGTTAGCATTAAGCAGAGAGTGATGGGACTGTACCTCTCCACATTGACAGGTGGTGGCAGAGCTTTAGAAACTTCTGAGCCTCTCTTTCCTGAAGCAGGCATAATGGTTTCACCCTCAGACTTAAGCTTGTCAACAAAGTTGTCCACCTCTTTCCCTTTAGCACCCAGTTTCAGAGCCTTACTGGGCCCACTTGGTCTACAAGAGAAAAACAAACAAAAAAATTACTATTATTATTTTATATTCAATACTATGTGGGTTGACTATAGTGACATAACATTAAGCGATGTTCAAAGTGTTTCTGTACCTGACAGGAGCTGGTGTGATCTTGGGCTTCTCAGGCTCGACAATGGTGTCTGTGATTATGGATCCTGAGGAGACACTGGTCATGCCGGCGCTGCCAAAGCCCCCGAAGGCAGGAGCTTTCTTTCCAGAACGTTCTGCATCCCTCCTCGCCTGCTGTAGCTCCTTGGCCTTCCTCCTCATCTCTGCCTTGGCCTCCCTTTCCTGGGTCTATTAATCAATAGAGGACAATTTGATCCAATATTCACCCACTACAGTGCAGGACTCATGAAGTACGCACCTTGGTTGCAATTTGACCCTGTATTTATCCTTTTCATGTTGTATTTACTGTATTTATCCCATCTCTGTAGTATACATTAGGTCTTTTGTATATTATTGAATTCCTTTATATAATGTCAGTGTTTCCTCATATTTTCAGTATATATTCATTATATCCCTGAAGCTGTGGGGATATTGTGTTTTTGGTCTGACTGCAGATTTATGTTAATTCGATAACTTAAAAACTACTGGGTTCGCTAATTCCATGTTTTCCCATATCAATGTTTTATCAGGGAAAGGACTGACTAGATTTGAATGAGTTGCCATTTCTAGATTACCCACAAGGGGCCACTCAAAAGTTAAAAATCATTAAACACTCATCTCAAACTGTTTTTCTGATTCATTTCAAATCAAGTGCAAATGAAAGGTCTTGACCTGGGGATGCAGATTTATTTGGTGAAGGATTGGGGCTGTTCAAGGATATACCCCTAGATGTCGCTTCCAATGGTGTAAGTCTAGTTTGATTATAATTTAATGTAAGCTTGTATCTTTCTTTTTGCAGTGCTATTCTGCTAAACTGATTTTCATTGTTCCTGCAACAGTAACAATACAGATTTATTTAATACCGTGGAATGTGTGAAATCACAAAAAAACAAAATGGATGTTAACTTCAACTCTACTTGGATAAACAACACAGTTCTGCTGTTAAAAACAGCTGTTGCCAGTTAAGAAGTCACTAAATATGTCCAACCTTGTATCTTCATGTTATATAAACAGTGATACAGGCTTTCTTCACTTCTCCACTGGATTACTAAAACTCTCAGGTCCAAACACTTGTGGATGGTACAAATCAATGGGGCATGGATGTCGATGTTCATGATCTAATGATTCATTGGCTTGTAGTGCACTTTAGAATTCAATTTATGACCTAGTTTATTATTATATTACTATTAATCTCCAGCATTCACTTCAATAACTTCTGAGGTTTGACAACATCTCTTTGGGATGCGTCGTCAGTCACAACAAAAATTAAAAGGGGACATTTTCTATAATGGTCATTTGACACGGTGAAATGGGTCACAGTTATCCATTAGGGGTGTATTTCTACCTTATGGATATCATGAGTATCGGTCTGTTTTTATTACAATACATTTTTATCTATGTGTGAAAATGTATAGTGATGTAGTCAGACTACACTGTGCTAAAATGTGCTCCATAAACTCACTTTAATAACAAAATAGACCTGATATTAGCATGGATTTGTCAAATCCATATGACTAAAATTCACAACAGCCCATTCAATCAGATTTTCTTTTCAATTCAGGACAAATTCAGTGAGACATTTCAGTTACTTAAGTTAATTCTGAAGCAATATGAAAGAGTTTCTCAGATATATAATATTGTAAACTGTACCTGCAGTACAATTCAAAATAATGTTTAAATTGAAAAAGGTGACCAAGAGCATATATGTTTATTGTTCAGTGCAGAGCTGCAGAATTAAAGGCCAACTTTAAAATAAAGTCAGATCTGTGTTTACTGGACACATTTATCACTAATGTTTCTATTTATAATAGCAAAGATTTTTTGACTGTGCAGGTCATGGTATCAAGCTCTTGATACCGTTACTTTGTGGTATCAAGAGCTTGATATCATTGCTGTTGTAGCCCATTTCCCCTGAAGCCTTAGATCAAATTTGATTCCATTCAGTTGAACCAGACAGATGCATATGAAGACCTCACCTCTCTGACAGCACGGAAAACCTTCTCCTCATGGGAATCCATCTCTGTGAAAGTGCGAATCTGAGCCAGGTTGACATTCTCTCTGTAGCCTAGAGCTACGATTTCATCGAAGGCAAAAATCAGGTCGAAACAGTGTTCAGATATTTCACTCTCCTCCAGCACACGGCAATATTCTGGGATCTGAAAAGACAGGGGGAGAAATTTCCATCAGATAAATGAGAATGTTGACAAGTGTTTCAGAGTCCCAGTGAAGGGAGGACTGAACAAGAGACATTTGACAGTTGACAATGACAGATCACACTGGATGCCATTAGTTTTCTCCTTCTACTTCTGATAATTATGTTTGCAAACAAATGGCAGTTGCTGAAGATTAAAGGTGTCATTCCGCTGAAAACCACTTTTCCACACTCCTTTTGGAATCTGATGGGTCACCCCCAGTTACCAACACGTGCTGCTTTTGACAGTGGTTTGTCCACCTCCAGAAAACAACAAGAGGAATGAGGGACCCAGAAAAAGCCGGTCCGTCTGGCTTCAGATGGACTTTAGAGTCACCCACGTGGGGTTAAACCCGTCCCCCTACTGAAGTAGCATCAGCATTAGCATCTACAAGAGAAAACGGCGCCAGAGTAGCTGCTGCACAAACTGGAAAAAAAATGGTTAATTTTTTCAAACTGGTTCATGTGCTCTCTGCCTCGTTTTTGTTTTCCTGGACGTCTTCAGAACAAGCAACGGCACAAAGCCTAGCTGGGTGATACTCTGGTAAAGGTAAACACACACAGAATGAAAGGCGAGGGAGGAGTGTTCCTTCACACACTCTGAGCCTTGTGACCTCATCATGGACATGTATGAGGAAGTACTGGTAACTCTGTTGTTCCACCTCAAGTCATTTTTCTACCATGAAAAAACAGCTGGAAACAAAGCAATCCGGAGGTTTTTTTTTTCAAAAATAGAACCAACACACAATGTATTCAATAACAATGGAGAACACAGTAATATTAACGAAATAACAATGGAATGACAACTTTAATAGACTGATAATCAGAGGACTTTCCAGGCTTTTCCAATCCTAGGCTTTCGTTCCATGACTTTAGACAGACCGTCAAGTTCTTTAAAGAAAATACAGATTTGTCTTCTTACTGGTACCAATTCAGAATGTGAGGTATATAGCAGCCTTTGTTGATGCACCAAATCACTCAAAAGTTCAGATTTCACTTTCAGTACAAACTGTTCAGTATGTCTTTTACATGATGCATGTTACCTGAACAAACAGGGCCTGGTAATGGGACTAGGTACAAGTTCATGATGGAGAAATTGCCAAATTTCAGGGAAAGATGCCTCAGATCATTTCAGTGTAGCTCATTATCACTGAGTCTGACGCTCTTCTTTGTACTGTATTCTTATTTTCATTAAATAATTACTGATGGATTGTGGACCGAGTCAACCACAGGAAGTCATTTCAAGACAGTGACTTTTTCTTTAGGCTGCAAAGTCTCCATTATGACGACATCAGTAGACTAAAAGGAAGAGAAATTTCATTAGATGCAACTGTAAACTGAGAAGCGGTGGAGAAGTGATCTTAATGTTCTATTATTTTAAAATATACAATGATCCACTGTAGGGCTTGGCGACAGGACCTCAAAATAATATCACAATAAATGAGGCAGTTTTACCTCAATAACGTGCCTTGCGTTTCAGTTTGTCTTATAACACAATGACGGAGTAACAGAGCAGTGCTGGCCTAACTATACATTAGAAATGTAGAATCAGTCTAATGCGACAGTGATAATTATTCAGTATGACACATTTGGTGATGGCAGCACCACTGCAAACCCCGGTTGCTAAGTGACATCAGCTGGAATTTTGTGCCCTTTTGGTCAATATTATCTTTGTGGATCCCAAAATATTTCCAAATGACAGATGTCAAATTTCTTTTCAGAACAAGTGCAACAGGATCAACTTGGACTCGTGTAACTTGGTTAGTTGCTTCTTCATTCAAACCCGTCATTTCCTCAACCACTGTTTACTTCCTGTTCCTAACTGGATGGGTGGAGTCATGTGACTACACACACTCCACACAGTCCTAAAAGGGAATGAACATAGTGCACCAGCACACACAAGTCAAAATACACAAAAAAATAAAACAAAAAGATGACTTTTTGTTTTATTAAAATACCGAATTTACAGAAAAGCTAAATGGCATTGGTCATCAAAGTAAATGTCGCCAACTGTAAATATTCGGTTTATCACCCAGGCCTAGTCCACTGTATAGACATTTAACTTGCCCCTCACAAAATCCTATCATTATAATTGAACAATAGCTTGTATCAGTAAATAGAACTTACTCCTACTTTCTCAAATACCCTCCAAATCAATAATTAGCAATGAACATTTATTTTTTTAGAATACACCAACTGTGCCATAGTGAAATCAGTATATTACAATAATAAACTGACCGAAATATTCAGTGGAAATATGCTTTAGATGCGTTTAAACGACAACCACAAATTAGCATGTAATAGCATTCGCATGAATGTAAATTCTCCTGTCAGTAAAAATCCCTGGCGAACTCTTTGAAGGCACCAACATGTCAAACAAACCAGCTGGTTAACATTATAAGGGTCTGTACATGTGGTCCCTACATTGTCAGGTCGAAATATTAAGTGGGATTATTAAGTGCTCAGCACTTAACAACAACAACAACAACAACAAATGATAAATATATGTAGTGCTTTTTACACAGTTCTTGTACTTGATATTTTCCAGATCAGAGAATATATTTCTCTGTAAAAAACTAAAACTACTTAAATATTCAAAAACTAACATAATAAAATGAATCCTTCACTGTGTCTACTATTGGAATCACCCTGACCATCACTCCAAGATGTTCTTGCGTCCCAGCAGCCAAAATTTATTATGGTTACAGCGACTTCGGCTGTCATTTTCACTCAGAGAGAAGTGATCATGTGACCATGTACGTCACATCCTGTGACATAATTGCGGAAAGAGTGTTTCCATTGCGCTTTTGCGATATATTAGAATATCAAAACATCTGAAAAACCACCTCAATATTTGTGTGTTTTTTCTAAATTCAGGTGTTTCCATAGCGATATTTACATTTTGCAAATTTCCAATTGTAATGGAAATGCAGCTAATAATGTTCATCTGTATCTGTCTCCACTATCCTGTAAAAGAGGACAAATTCAACTATAAAAAAAAACTCCTGAAAACATGGATGACATGCAGATAAACATCAGTCTCTGCCTTCACTAAAAATATTATTACAATGATGAATTAATGGTTTATTTGCCAATAGCCAAGGCCAACATTTCTTTATTTAGATATCCAGAAAATACATTTCTCTCTGACCAGCAAACACAATAAAGCATATTTTGTGAGGAAAGCTTTTCTTCAGAAAGAAAAAAAAGCTCTGAACCTTATTACTCACTCAGTTTATATCCGATGCACACTACAAAAAATATTTATTTTACAGCCTAATACCCAGTAGATGAACTACTCTGTTAGTATATATTATGGTGGTAGGGGGAGATACAGTGCACGTTGCATTAAACTAGTGCTTCTCAAATCTGGTCCTCGTGGTCCAGTGTCCTGCATGTTTTAGATATCTCCCTTTTTTATTAGTAAAAACAAATTAATAATAAAGTATAACAAATTAATTATACAGTAATAAATTCATTAAAATAAATAAATGAATTAAAAATAATAAAAAATTAACTAAAATAAAATAATAAAAACTTAAAAAAAACAAAAAAAATTTAAATACAAAAATTAAAAAATATATTTTAAAAAATAAAAACACTGTCTTCCATCACACATGGAAACCATTACATTATCAGGCTTCTGAAGAGTTGATCAGTAATTGAAGTAAGTGTGAAAGAAGAGGGAAATAACTAAAACATGGAGGACACTGGACCACGAGGACCAGATTTGAGAAGCACTGGATTGAACAGATGACTAATGTTTAACTACCACCAGCAGCAAAAAATGACCCCCAGCAGAGTCAACATTCATAACTTTGACATCTTTCACCAGGTCACGATTTTTTTTAATATGACACAGTAGGTACAGACAGCACCACAAAAACCAATGCCATGATCTTCTTACCACTCGAGAGAAGAGTCTGAGCGTCTCCAGATCTTCCAAGATGTTGCTGTTCTTGGTTGTGATGAGGACCATATAGAGTTTCTCCAGTGGCTGGTACACATAGCGAACACTGTCTGTTTCCACAAAGGTGTGCTGCTTCCCAGTGTTCATCAGTTTCGGGAAAGCGGCCAGAAGACCCTCAATACGTGTCCGGGTCATTTCCACAAACTGACGCGATACAATGGCCTTGCCAGCCTTGGTGCACACCGCCGCTGCCAACAGCACCTGCACATAGAAGAGAAAACATTAGCAACAATATCACATCTTCTATATTCAGTTATGGACTGAAGGAAAACTTAAAGGTGCCCTGCTACACAAAACCATTTACTTGTATTTGTCGTTTATATATAATAAAAATAACAGCACTTCATTATTACACTTAAGTAGACATTTTAGGTATCTGTACTTCAGTATTTATCTTTCTGGCAACTTTTTACTTTTACTCCCTATATTTTTGCATAAACATATGTACTTTATACTCCTTACATTTATATAAATATCTAAACTTTCCTTACATTCTCAGAATAAACTCATTACGTTTTTCAAACAGTGTGAAAAATAAGTGGCTTCAAAGTGAAAATCACTGGAGAGAAATTATGGCTTTCTATATCATAATTATGAATTTTAGCTCATAATTTGTCTTTTTTTTCTCCTAATTACTCATTTCTTATTTCATATGTATGACTGTATTACA
This sequence comes from Siphamia tubifer, assembly GCA_020466265.1. NCBI lineage: Eukaryota > Metazoa > Chordata > Actinopteri > Kurtiformes > Apogonidae > Siphamia > Siphamia tubifer. The sequence continues at coordinate 9,687,132 of CM035795.1, forward strand.
CAATTTTGACTTTTTATCTCATAATTGTGCATTTTTTAAATCTTTTTTTTTTTACATGATAATGATGACGTTTCATCTAAATTGTGACTTTTTTTTATTTTTTTTCATTTTTCTTACATTTCTTGCCCATACCGACAGAACTGAGTAACTGTGACCTGAACAATCATACTGTCTACACAACTCACTTTGAAACTTTTCGTTTTTTTTCCTGGTTGAATAAATATTTCATTCATGGCAAAGAAATGCAGTTTTACTTTTTACTAGAACACAATTGAGAAGTTGTCATTTTTTGTTTTTATTTTAGTAAAGCAGTTGAATCCGTATCTTTCCACACAAGTAGCTGTATTTCTCTCCGATTATGTAGTGAATATGAAAATTAACCACTACCTCCCCTGTCTGCTACTGCCACTGAAAAGAAATGTGCAGAGGAATCAGATCAAATAAAAAAGCTGGTCAGTGTGACATATTAATGCTTGAGCTATATTACTATTCATGAGCTTGTCCACATGAGACCACACCCACTGAATTCATCTCCTCTATGACAGGTTTCATATACAGCAAATAAAAGAGTTGTTAACACAACAAACTCATGATGCTAAGCATTCCCAGAAGAAGAGAAATTCCAAATGACCAGGAGGGGGCCGGCATGGACTGCACTGCCCTGATATATTATTATTACACGTAGAATGGAAACTTACGCGCCCAAATACAGACCGGACACCCCCCCCCGCCCTTGTCATAATGATAAGATGTCCTGTGGCCATATTAGAAGGAAAGCAGCAAAGTGTTTATAATTTCCTTGTACAAGATCGGACTTCTGGCTCATAATTTTATCTGAAATGTTGTTTCAACTTCAGTATTAGAGTCAGAACAAACCGTGCTGCCTTGGTTTGGTGCTTTGCCGAAGCCCAGAAGGGATTCTGAGAAATACAGAGGTTGGATACGAGCTTGTGAACAAGAGGGATTTTCAGTTGAAAATGTGACTAAAGACACCTCGATGTGCTCTCGGCATTTTGTTAGTTGCAGGGGCCGACAATTAAAAATGCAGACCCAATATGAGTAACTGCAACTTCTGCGCAGGTATGGGTATTTTTAGGACACAGTTTTCAATGGGGTTTATGCTTTTGTGGGTTTAGAAGTTAGCAAGATAACTCAAAATGCTGTGGATGGATTTGCCTGAAATTTTCAGGAAATTATACTGGCACAAGGACCACGTGATAGAATATTGGTGGCGATCAATCGAGCGACGTGTGTGTGTGTGTGTGTGTGGAGGGGGGGGGGGGGGGGGCACAGATGGGTGTGATTCGTAGCAAGATAACTTGGCAGAGTCTACGCTCTCTACAAGTGCTTTTCTAGTTAGCCTTTTTTGTCTCAGTTGAATGAAATGTACATGGGATTACACATAAAAGTACAAACCAGTGAATCGGCATGCATATATTAAATACATAGACCTAATTGTAATTTACAAGATGGGTGTGCTGGCTAAGGTTTTATTTTTAAGATAAGCAGCAATTCTCATCAACAATTCTGGCAACTGCCAAGTTCATAGACAGGACACACATAGAATCCACATTTAATAAATATATTTATTTCAATGTGTTTATCATGTCAAAATTTAGCAACACAATACTTGCGACAGCACAGATGGCCCAGACTACTGAGTGAGTGCTACTTTAGTAAAAAAAAAAAAAAACAACCCCTTCCAGCCCTTTCCATTAATCTTGCTTTCTTTGAGGACTTTACATAACAACCATCATTTACGTTGGTCTACCTTGTGCTTCTAGACTGAATCATATTGAAATGAAGCTCCAGGGATGTTGTTTTATCCAATATTATAAGTGCTACAGCAGGTATTTATGCCATTGTAATCTCTTTGTTTGTTCAAACACTCAGGAACCTCATGAATATTAAACAAATTGTGATGTCATTTCAGATTCCGTGTAAGGTTTGCCATACACAAAAGGCAGAGAAGCTGTCACCACAAAGTATGTTATGGTTCACTTTTGTTTCCACCACTTCCTCTAGTTGTTGTGCAGGGTAATGGATATTGAAAAGCCAGGTTCTCATTGACTAGCTGTTACCCAATCAGAATCCAGCAGATTAACATGTTGAATATTCATAAGACCTGGCGCAAATCAGTTTTTCTATACTACATTAGAATGGCTTGAAACTCCGTAACAAAAGCTTTTTTTTACACAAAAATATTACAGTCCATGGTAGAATTTCAGACATTACTACAAAAGTAATAAAATAGATGTAGCAGGGCACCGTTAAGTTATACAAATGAGATGGAAATTTCCTTAATAAGAAGAAATATACAAAATATCCCACATTAACATCATGTATGAAGGTGCAAAACCAAAACGTATCACTGCAGTGAAAAAAGGCTGCAAAGGCAAACATGTATCCATATTTATGTCCCAGTGTTTTATGTCAATAAAAGGACTCTTCCTCATTAGTTGTATTACCAAACTGTCGTAAACATTACAGTATAGTGGAATAAAATGATCTGAGAATGACAACTAACAGTGAATAATAGTTGATAACTTGCATTAAACATGTAACATGTTAATAGTTGCCTATTTGCTTCTAGAACATTTTTCAACATTTATTTTCAGTCTCAGAGCAAACAGACCTTACACCTTTTTGTTTACATTATGTTTTTAACCTGCAGAAGTGAAACTGTGCGGTGCTATTCAAAGCCCTTTCAGTTAATGTAAATATACATGTTATTTAAAATCTAGGTGTGAAATGAATGTTGACATATTCATTTTGCATAGACTTCAACATTGAAGTTACACATTACGCTTCACAAAACAAAATATCAAGATTATGACTTCTCTTGAGAAATGACACATACTGGTTACTATAGTGGACAGTACTTCTACAGCTGTTCTTTTGAATATTCATGGCTTTTGTTGTTTCAGTTCCATATTAGTCAGCTCATATCATACTGTAACTGGTCTGTTCTTCATACCTGATCTACACTAACATGCCAATTACTTGTTGTTATTAAACTGTAATTAACAGTCTCTTTTTAAACAAAAATTGCATTAAATATTTTATTTCATAGTGTTCTGATATTGTGTTTTAAATACATGTTTCCTTGGTTCAAAGCTTAAACACATGTTTTCCAGCTAAATGGACCCTTTTGTAACTCAATTTAAAATAAATAGGGTAATTAAACAGATTTCAATCACATTGCTTTTTCAATCCTAAAGAGGAACAAAAACACTTAGGAAAAAAATATTGACTAAGGTTCTCATAATTCATGCATCAAATGGTTAATACGGTGTTTACTGGTAAAATACATCAACATGTTTCATGAGAAAATATTCAATGCCACATTACTGTATGAATGAGTCCATTGCATCCATTGAAAGTGGAAAGAACATAGCATGAAAGGTGTTATTACAGGAAGTACTCATAATAAAAAAGGAAACCCTAGGGAAGATATAAATGCAGAATTAATTTCAGACATATTTTTGGCTTTCAAATGGGCTAGCTGAAGGCAAATTTGGCACAAACTCGATAAAACGATCAGCTACAAACAACCTGTATCATTTCGTCCCACGTAATTCAAGAAACACATACACAATGGGAAGTTTTGCAGATAAAGTTCAAATACTGTAGAATTACTTATAAAACATATTTCTGGGACTGATTAAACACGTTTATGTTTGCATAGTTTAATGAGCTGCACAGTGTGTAATGTGGACCGAACAGCATTATTAAATGCACTAAATAGCAGCATTTTATAAGGCTGTTTACATGTCTCTTGGAGGGAAGTGTGATCTAACGACAGGTGATGATAGGTTCACATACGTATTCATTAACGTGCAATATCGAAATGGTTAGTATCGAATGTATGATACCTATAGAAAAGAGCATTTATTTCTTTGCGGATAAACAGGCGGTGAAGGACATGTTGACTGAAGTTAGGACTGAAAGTACACGAGTGGAATGAAACGGAATTCGACATGGACACGGTAACGAGTCTGAACTACAAATGAAAGAGCAGCGACCAAAATGATATTTAAATCCAAAAATGATAGGGTATTTCTTGTTTGACAGCATCGGCCAATGCTATCCGACAATGAGCAAGCTGACAGCAGGTAATGTTAGCACGGATTCAGCTAATGACAGAAGCTAAACTAACGCTAGCTTGCATTGCTAACATAGTGGACGTCAGCACCATCTACCCCTTCGTTGGCACATTTGCAAGTAAAACAAGACTTTGTGAAAATTAAACGACGACTGGCCTGTTTTAATGTACCAACTACACATCAGTTGGGGCGTTTTTAGCGACGAGAAATCAACGTTTGCTTTTCCTCTAATGTCGCTTTTGGAAACCTAGCTCGCTAGCTGTAACCTAGCTTATCGGCTAGCTGGCCGGTGAACCAATACTGTGATCATTACGATGAAAGGCAATAAAATCCCTTGCCGTTTCCGACTACTACTCACCATTTTCGTTTCTTTCTATTGAACAACAATCTTCTGGCTCTCGTGTACGTTGCTTTGGTGATTCTTGTCACACGGGAATGTACAGCTGACTTCAAGTTGTGTGTCTGTTAGCTACCTAGCGTCAATATGGCAGCAGCACAGAGCCACGTCTCCACCGGAAGAACAGCAACAGATCAGCCCACTGTGGAAACCAATGACGTGGTCCCCAAAACGTTGGCCTTGTTGCATAAATAAGTTATTCGTCGTACTTCCACCTGCGTTTCTTTTCTCTTTCCGCTTTTCAGACAATTCCCAACTATTATGAACTTCATTATATGGAGGACTGGACCTGCCGTATTTCAATAATATACACAAAACATTAAAACAGCTCGATGAATTAACTTCAATGAATGAAACAAACTTTATTTATATATCATTTTTCATACATGCTTTATTTACATCCGACCCCCATTACTGTAACCACAGTTGTAGGTACAGTAAAAAAAATTTAAAAACAAAAACAAAAACAAAAAAAAAACAATAGTAATAAATAAAAATACAAAACTAATAATTAAAAAAGACATAAAACCAGCTGAATAAAATAATATTAAAACTAATAATTTAATTAAAGGTAATCTAAGGTAGGTTTTCAGTTTACCTTTAAAAATATGAACACTGGCAGGGAACTTCAGATCCTCAGGTAGACTGTTCCATAGTTTCTTCTACAGTAGTTGAATTATAGTTTCCCTGGGCAGCCCGCTGCTCCTAGCTCCTAGTTGGTAGTGATAAGTTAAATACAAATGACAGTGTGTATAATACATGTTAACATGTGTGTAAAACTTACTGACAATAAAGATGATTGTATTGTATTGTATTGTATTGTATTGTATTGTATTGTATTGTATTCTATTCTATTCTATTCTATTATAAACACTGGATGAGGCCTCTCTATGTGTTTTGATGTGAACTCTAGGAACAGTTAAAATCTTACAACTCGAGGGACCAAGAATACATTAAAAGCAGATCTGAAAAATTAACAGAGCTAAAACAATTAGGACTTTTAAAAACCAATAAAAGCAGTTTAATGTACTAATGTTCATGTAGTAATCAATACATGACACAAAAATACAAAATGAAATGTATTTTCTTTTAAGTCACCTGTAAGATGTGAGAAAATGGTTGTCTGTATTCTCATTTGTAACTGTTTTAATTTAATTTAGTGTTAAAAACATTAGTTTAGCTGGTAGTTTAACATGTCATTTTAAGATCCAGATCCAGTAATCAGGGAATCACAGAAGAGCAGTGATGGGACTGGCTGGGTTTAGACAAAAATGTACAAGTGCCGTTCAGTTTCGATCGCATCAGCTTAATTTGCAGTAGACATTTAATGTTCTTAAAAGTACTAATACATATATACATACATCCCACCCACAGAACCAATCATGCCAGCGTTTTGGTTGGGGGTCTTCAGCGTAAGCAGGAAACTTCTGCTGATGTTTTATCAGTCTGTGGTGGCCAGTGCACTCTGCTGTGCTGTGGTGGGGAGGGAACTGTAGGCAGAGGGATGTGACTTGTTTGAACAGACTGGTGAGGAGAGTGAGGAGAGCTAGTTCTGTAGTGGGTGTGGACTTGGACTGACTGCACTGTACACCCGAATGTTCAGAATAATTAAATATATTCAGTTGTGAATGCTCAAAGTTTAAGAAATAGTACTATTAACTCAAATGTATTAAGTTTCTGTAACATGTTCTTCTTTTTAAGTACTTCCAACTAATATTCTTTATTAAGAGGAACTATTGTGGATATAAGCAAACATAATTTAACAACATAGATGAGGTACAACTGAGTGGAATTAAGTCATTAAATGCTGAGAATGATATTGTTCTGTTATTTCTATTGTTCAAAATAAGGATGATTAAAAAAAGAAAGTTAACTAATGTAGTAGATGCTGAAATATAATTTCAGAGCACTCTAAATAACCACCAATATCTATCACACCAAAAACATTACAATCACAAAACACAGTATTTTATTCAGGGGCAGCTGTCGTTCAGTTGGTAGAGCGGGTCGTTCAATGACTAAAAGGTCAGAGGTTCACGTCCCAGCTCTGGCTGTTCATGTGTCCTTTGACAATGACACTGAACCCTGACTTAGTAGGACTGACAGAACCTTAGAATGCTAAGTTAATAAGTAATGTTTTAATTTAAGTATACTTTAATAAGCATCTACATTTTAAGTTCTGGAAACTTGTGTTATTTAAGCTTCATCAACTTAAAATAATTGAGGAAATCAACTGCCTTACATTTTTTGAGTTCTGCTAACTTATTTGGGTTTACAGTGTGGATGTGGTGGCAGAGAGGAGGATCCTGAACAAAATGGAACATCCTCTGCACAGCTTTTTTAGGAATCAGAGGAGTGTTCAGTAACAGGTTCCTCTCTCTGTCCAACCATACCAGCAGCTTCTTCAACTCTTTTGTCCCCTGGGCCATAAGACTATATAACGCTGACCAGACAAAACAATACACAGTCCTCTCTCTTCCATAGGCCCATAGTTTATTTTATTTTATTAATTTTATCTTATCTTTTTAGATTTTATCTTATTGTCTCGTCTCGTCTCGTCGTCTAAACCCACTTCATGCTCACTATAGGGTCACTGGGGCCAAATCCAGCTACAATGAGTGAAGGCAGTAGCCTAGCCGCGCTATCCCCATTCGTTGCATGTATACGGCTAGTTGTGCTTCATAGTCAGGGGAGGCGGGGCTAAAAGGTTGTCTTTCAAATCCTGCTGTATACAATAGGACAGTCGTACAATCGATCAGCGTAATCTTTAGGATGGCATAGTTAGAGCACCAGAAAGTTCATGGAAGAGTCCAGAGAAAGTTACAAATAACTAACAAAAATTGTGGATTATAGAGATTAACGCCTGTTGTCGCTCCTGTAAAAATAATTCAAAGATTGCTGATGTTTTGTCACATTCTTCACTCATCTTTGATAAAAGGAAATCGCCACCCAGTCAGCAGCCATCTATCATCATTGTTCTTCTATGGTTGTTTCCAGTTGTTTCTCTCTGAATCGTCACAACTCTGTTGTCTCTTTGTTAAGCCCGCCCTATGATTCTATACTTCACTGTGATTTGGACGGTACTACAACCCATCAGCGTAATCTTTAGGATGATGTAGTTAGAGCGCTAGAAAGTTCACGGAGGAGTCCAGAGAAAGTTAGGAATGACTAAACAAAATGGTGGATTATGGAGCTTAATGACTGTTGTCACTTCTCTAAAAAGAATTTAAAGATTGCTGACATTTTCTCACATCCTTCTGTAACAGGCTTCGGGGAACCCAAGCGCAAAACAAGAGGCGTGCGTAAAAGTCCAAACAACAATTTATTGACACACAGAATAAAGTCACAAAACAGATAAGTGAGGACAAGTCCCCTTTTAAGTCTCTCAGCGCTGGGCTGTACTTATCCCAGTCGGGCACAGATGTTCTCCACAGCTCAGAAGGGGAAACTGGTCTCGGTTCGGATCCGGTCCAAGGTCGGGGCTGGCGGCGGTACTCGTAGTCGGGGTTCGGTCCAGGGTCGGGGCAGGCGGCAGGTATCAGGGTCAGAGTCAGTTCCAGGATCAGGGCAGGCGGCAAGAGACTTAACTGGTTCCGGATCAGGTTCAACAACAGACAGAGATAACAGGCAGAAAACGGAGGTCGGACAGAAACGGGACACAGGGTAAACAGACTTGCTGGAAAATCAGAGCACTGGTCATGATAATCTGGCAAAGAACTGAGGTCTGAATGCAGACTATATACTCCTCACCTGATGAGTTCAGCTGCCCTCACCAGGTGAGTTGCATCTATTGATTAGCCAGGCAGACTGAACAGGGTGAAAGGTGACAGGCAGGAACACAAAACAGAAACACAGAACAGAGAAAACACACAGACAGGGGAAAACAGAAACTACAAGACACAGGATATGACAGAACCCCCCCCCCCAAGGAACGTCTCCCGACGTTCTACACAACAAACAACACAAAAACACAAAAAACAAGACAAGGGAGGGTGGTGGGGGCTCCGGAGGAGGGTCAGAATTCCTCGGAGACGTCAGAGTTCATCTCGACATTGTCCTCCTCGTAACTCTCCCAAGTCATCTCCTCAGGTTCCGACACATCCCCAGGGCGATGTACCCCAAGATGTTCCGACATCCCCTCCTCGTCTTCATCCATGGGTTCTTCAGCCTCCTCCTCTTCACTTGACGGAGGATCAGGGATGTCAAGAGGGGGAAGTTTCCGGCGTCTGGGGTTGGAGGGTTGACCTGGGTGGGAAGCGTGGAACTGGGTGATTAATCTCTTATCCAAAATTTGCCGAGCTGGTACCCATGTCCTCTCCTCGGGGCCGTAACCCTCCCAGTCTACCAGATATTGCAGGCCTCTCCCCCACTGTCTGGAACGAAGTAGCCTCCGGACCGTGTAGGCTGGTGCACCGTCGATCATCCTAGGGAGAGGTGGAGACTGAGAGGGACCCATTAGTGGACTCTCCGAAACCGGCTTCAATTTAGAAATGTGGAAGGAGGGGTGGATTTTCATGGAACGCGGAAGGGATAGTTTGACAGCTACAGGGTTGATTATCTTTTCAATTGTAAATGGTCCAATAAATCTAGGGGAGAGTTTCCTAGACTCAACCCTCAATGGGAGATCCTTGGTGGACAGCCAAACTCTTTGGCCCTCCTTGTATGTAGGTCCTGGTGACCTCTTCTTATTGGCGTAACCCGCCTGTCTCTTAATAGACTGCAGCAACGAGGCACGGGCGCTCCTCCAGACTCTTTTACACTTCTTTAGAAAAGAATCTACTGAGGGGGAACTAGAACGGATCTCGGTGTCGGGGAACAGAGGAGGTAGGTATCCGTTACCAACCTCAAACGGGGTCATTCCTGTAGATGAATTGACGAGGGTGTTGTGCGCGTACTCAACCCATACCAGCTGTTTGGACCACTGTCCCGGATCCCTCGAAGTCATACATCGAAGAAGGGATTCCAGTTCCTGGTTGGCTCTTTCGGACTGCCCATTGGTCTGAGGGTGGAAACCTGAGGAAAGACTCACAGATGCCCCAATTAAATGGCAGAACTCCCTCCAGAAGGAGGAAGTGAACTGTGGACCCCTATCGGATACAATATCAGAGGGAAGTCCATGTATCCTGAACACATGAGTTAACACAAGAAGTGCTGTTTCTTTGGCAGAGGGAAGCTTGGGCAAGGGAACAAAGTGAGCCATCTTACTGAACCTGTCGACGATCGTCAGGATAACAGTGTTGCCCTCAGAAGGGGGCAATCCAGTAACGAAGTCCAAGGATATGTGGGACCAAGGACGATGGGGCACAGGTAGGGACCGGAGATGACCGGCAGGCATGTTCCTGTTACTCTTATTCTGCGAACATACTGGGCAAGCCTTAACATATGCGGTGACGTCCTCCTTTAGGGAGGGCCACCAGAACCTCCTCTTGACCACCTCAAGAGTTCGGTTAACCCCAGGATGACAGGTCAGATTTGATCCATGGAGCCACTGCAGCAGTTCGCTTCTGAAAGAGAAGGGTACGAACAGGTGAGAGACAGGACAGTTACTGGGTCCGGGTTCGTTCTCCAGCGCAGTCTTAATTCTTTCCTCCAGGTCCCATCTTATGACCGCGACTCTGGAAGCTCGGGGAAGGATGGGTTCAGGATCTCCTTCCTCCTCGTCAGAAGAGTGGAACTGTCTAGATAAGGCGTCAGGCTTTATGTTGCGAGAACCTGGGCGGTAGGAGAGGCAAAAGTCAAACCGATTAAAAAATAGAGACCATCGTGCTTGCCTGGAGTTGAGTCGTTTGGCGGTTTTCAGGTATTCCAGGTTCTTGTGGTCTGTCCAAACCACGAATGGTTCCTTAGCGCCCTCCAGCCAGTGTCTCCACTCCTCGAGTGCCAGCTTGACTGCCAGTAGTTCTCGATTCCCAATGTCATAGTTTCTCTCTGCAGGAGATAAACGTTTTGAGAAAAAAAGCACAGGGATGCATTTTATTGTCGGAACCATTTCTCTGGGAAAGGACTGCCCCTACTCCCACACTGGAAGCGTCGACCTCTACCACGAACTGTCTGGTTGGGTCGGGAAACTGGAGAATAGGGGCGGAACTGAACAGAACCTTTAATTTACGGAAAGCCTGTTCTGCATCTTGGCTCCAATGAAAAGGAACCTTGGAAGAGGTTAAGGCGCTAAGGGGAGCAGCAATAGTGCTATAACCTCTAATGAACCTTCGATAGAAGTTTGCAAACCCCAGGAACCGTTGGAGCTGCTTGCGAGTTCCGGGAACAGGCCAATCAGTTACTGCTGCTACCTTGGAGGGATCCATTTGAAGCTTGTCCTGACCCACAATGTATCCCAGGAAGGAGACCGAAGGCACATGAAACTCGCACTTCTCTGCCTTGACGTACAGGGAGTTCTCTAGAAGCCTCTGGAGAACCTGCTGAACATGGTGAATGTGTTCCTGTTCAGAGCGAGAAAATATCAGAATGTCATCAAGGTAGACGAACACAAACTGATTTAACATATCTCTTAAAACCTCGTTAATGAGGTTTTGAAAAACTGCTGGAGCGTTAGTCAGCCCAAAAGGCATGACTAAATATTCATAGTGTCCTGAGGGTGTGTTGAATGCGGTCTTCCACTCATCTCCCTCCCAAATACGTACTAGATGGTAAGCATTGCGCAGATCTAGTTTAGAGAAAATGGTGGCGCCTTGAAGAAGTTCGAAGGCAGAGGAGATGAGTGGCAACGGATACCTGTTCTTGACCGTGATGTCATTCAACCCCCTGTAGTCAATGCAGGGTCGAAGGGTCTTGTCCTTCTTATCCACGAAGAAGAAACCGGCTCCCGCCGGAGAGGATGAGGGTCTGATGATTCCTGCAGCTAGAGCATCATTAATGTATGTATCCATAGCTTTACGTTCTGGAGCGGAAAGGGAGTATAATCTACCCTTAGGAGGGGAGGTACCTGGTAGGAGATCTATACAGCAGTCATAGTCCCGATGAGGAGGTAAAGATG
>CM035795.1:9703628-9873628 GCA_020466265.1 Siphamia tubifer
CATGGAAAACAATAACTAAAATAAAAATTATATTTGACTGGACCTGTGAACTGTGATCCTGGCATAGAACCTGGCACACCAACGGAATATTGTATCTAACGAATGTTACTTTGGTTGCTTAAGACTTGTATCAGCAAAGTTAAAAGCAGCAAGTCCTTGTAATCGATACAGATTTGGAGTTCAAATCGTTACTCGTGTCACTTAATATAGTATTCAGACCTTTTTGTTATTGAAGAGAATGCAACAAACACAGTCGAACACTGTGTTTCTTCAGTATTTATCCAGTTTCACTAAGAACATTTCGATTATTAGTCTCACCCTTTGCCCTTACCGACATTAGGTTGTGTAAAATGAAATATGACTTATCCACTTCATCATAATTTATCAATATTTATAAGTATTTGTCATAAGCAGTGTAGGAAATACTTGTCAGATGTACATTTTCTCAACATGCAGTTTTAGTGAATATTGAATTTGAATAGTGGACAGTGTGAATTTAGAAAACATTTAGTGACAGTAACATACATTACCCTTTTTTAAACAACATTTGAGACCCCCTCAAAATTAAGTTTTTGGGGCTTTCAGGGTGTTAGAGCCCCAGGATTTCACACAGTGGTTATAAGGTAATAGTCCTTCATGTTATAACGTTTTGGATGGTTTATAAAAGTAGAAGTATTTTCCTAATTTAATAGTTTTTTTGTTTGCACTAAAACAAAGATTTTGGGTTAGGGTTATGTATTATATTATATTATTATTTACTGCTTCGACCCACTGGAAATCAAATCAGGGTAAATGTGGTCCTTAAAAGAAAATGAGACTGAGACCCTTGATCTAAATCATCATGTCAGGATTCAGAAAGGCTCGAATAATTGGACCTGATACTGAGGTCGTCTGATAAGAGGATAAGAGGAAGTGGTCGTCTACCTCTGGAGTTGTTCAGAAGTAACACAGAAGACAAATCCAGGACAATCCAATGAATTTAGTGATCTGGAGTGACTTTGAGAGTTTGGTAAACTCGTTACCATGTTCTTTATGCTATAGTTATCTGAATAACTGTTATTGTTAATGTTATATTAACATACCAGACACATATTCACTTCATTCTCTTTGCTTCATGTAGCTGAACCATCAACTATTAGCACAGGGGTCTCAAACTCATTTTCTTCATTTTCCACATTCAGTCTGATTTGATCTCCATTGAAAACATAATCACCTATAAATAATGACAACTCCAAATATTTGTCATTGTTTTAATGCAAAAAAACCAAACAACAAACAAACATTAAATTATGAAAAAAACTGTTGTAAATTATCCAAATGTAAAACAAATGAAATTTCTTTAAGACAATAAGGGCAGTTTTTACAACATTCTGCCTCAATTCATCATTAGTTCATTTGTTTTTATTATGGATCAGTTCTACAAAGACACTAAACTCTTAGTAAAAGAAGCACAAAATGGTTCAAGTTGTGTCTAATTTTCTTTAGACATTTCAGGTTGTTCACATTTGTTCAGGTTATTCACATTTTATTTTTGCAGAATAGTTTTTAAATGTAAATATTTTCACAATATAATTTAAAAAAATCACTCAAACAATGGCAAAAATTTAAAGTTGTCATCATTTGTAGGCAAAAAAACTAAGAAGAAATTATGGAGTCATTTAATATGTTATTATGCTCTTCATCCCACGGCCACATTGGAACTGTTGGTGGGCTACATTTGGCTCCTTGACCGCATGTTTGAGACCACTGAAATAAAAAATAAAATTTGATTTGATTTGGTTTGACAGCCTTTTAAAAAGTCCAACATGATGGCTGACGACATTTGCCATGATCCCATGAATTCTCAAAGACTAAAGAAGTCCCATCTGTAATGAAATAACTTCCCTTCATCATGCAGTCAAAAACTGTACATTCAAAAGAGTATAAAACGGTGAGATACATGAATAGATTTGTGAATTGAAGTGCAGTAAAACATTGACACTGTAAACAGTAAACCTCAGCTCATATTTACCTCCGCCACAGAGGTTATGTTTTTGCCAGTATTCATCTGTCTGTGTACAATATAACTCGGAAACTTATGGATGGATTTTGATGGCATTTTCAGGATAAAATTGGCATGTATTTTCACGTCCAAGTTGCCTAAAATGGAATCTCCCAGTGGCAATAAGTAGAGGTGCAAACTAGGGGTGAGAGGAAAAAAATCTATTCACATATGTGTCAGGATTTTTTGTTTTACGATTTTTAAAATCAATTTTTTTTGTTCAAAAATCAATTTTTCACCATAATTAAATGATTCATTTTAAGCCGGGTGGAAAAAAAAATACCACTTCTAAAGACTGTAGACGACTGTATGAGTTACTCAGATGAATAATATGTGTCATGGAATACACAGAAATCACCTCACGGATGGCACACAGACGACGGGTAGCTCATTATCATATTAGCTGCAACAACACACCAGCGTTAAATAGCATTAACAATACACTAACCCTAACCCTAACCCAGCTACAATAGCTTCAACTCTTCTGGGAAGGTTTTCCACCAGGTTTAGGAGTGTGTTTATGGGGCCATTCCTCACAGAAGCATTTGTCAGATCACACACTGACGTTGGACCGAAGGCCTGGTTCTCAGTGTGTGCTCTAATTCATCCTAAGTGTTCTGTGGAGCTGAGGTCAGGACTGTGTTCAGGACAGTCACATTCATCAGCATCAAACTCTCTCACCTATGCCTTTATGGACCTGACTTTATGCACGACTGTTCCCACAAACTGGGCAGCATGAAAACATCCAAAGTCTCTCTCTCTCTCTAACTCTCTCTCTCACACACACACACTTGCAGAATACAGAAATGTCATATTAAACTCTATAGATTAAGAATGGGATGTCACTTGAGTGAATTTCAAGGCAGGTGAGCGAATACTTTTGGTAATATAGTGTATGTGCTGTTTGGTGATTGACCTTTCATAATGAAGAAAGTCAGATACCCACACACTGCTGTATGACCACACCTCGTACCCTCCTTAGCAGCCCCTCCCTGCCTTTTGTAACGAACTTAATGAATCGGCACACTTATCTTTTGGAAGCAGAGATATCTTAGGGTGGGGGTCCATTAAAAAAAAAAAGACTAGTGTTCAGTATCTTGAGGCTATATGACATCAGCTCAGCTTCTTACCAAGACACAGTAGACGGTCCCACACGCACAGTGAACACAATAACCTCTACAGTACAGACGCTCAAGAGTGGATACGGAATTATGGAGGAAGGACCGTACAAGTACATCAGGGTGAGACAAAATGGGGAGACGCTTCAACATTAGTAGGAGAAGTGTCTGTAAATGTGTCATAGCTTTTAAGGGTGAACTTAAGACTCCTTTGGCTGATTCGTGTCATGTTTTTGCAGGACGGGAATGGCAAGGTTATCCGAGTCATCCGTATCGGAACTCGCAAGAGCCAGGTACCGTACTGTGCATTGTGTGTCCTCAGCTTGTCTTACTAACAAACCATGTCCAACAATGTGGCTTTTGTGCATCTTAGTTTTGCTATGTCAGTTGCACTTGAATTATCTGCTGCTTCTTCAGATATGGCAAAAGAGGAGGAGGTCTGGACATGGTGTTGCTCAGATAATCAGTCTTTGTCTTTGCTATGTCTTATTAATGTACTGACTTTGTGGATTTGAATCAATTAAAGTGGAACTAAGGTCACGTTCTTCTATGTTTTCTGTTCCAGTTGGCTCGCATCCAGACCGACAGCATTGCAGACAAATTGAAAGAACTGTACCCTGACATCAAATTGGAAATAAGTGAGAACAATCGCAGCTTTTATTTTTTTTTTGTCTTAAGATTAGATTCAGGATAGGAGTAGGACATCAGTTGGAGATGGTGGAAATAAACTCCTCTCTTACTTTCTTCCTTTTTTGGCACAATTTTGATTTAAATGATTAACTTCTGGGAGTGATATTTAGATTTTTACAGTTGAATTGAGGTTTTTAAAACACTTCCCTGTCATCTAGATAAAATGGAAATTCACAGGTTTAATTAAACAACCGTATTTTTGAGTAAAACTAAAATTATTTATATCTTCAGTATTATTTTTGTATTTCACAAACTCATCCCAGGGGCCAGACTGGACCCTTTGGAGGGCCAGGTTTGCCCCTGGGCCACATGTTTGACACCTCTGGCGTAGGGTTCTGTACAACTGTATTTGTGTGTGTGTGTGTGTGTGTGTGTGTGTGTGTGTGTGTGTGTGGAATGCTTAGTGGCTGTACTCTAGTGCTTAGTGTTTGCTGTATATACTGTATTTATAATTTATGTGCATTATTTTCTGTTGGTATATGTGTATGTATGTTTTGTTTTGATGTATGTGAGCTGACAGACCCCTAATTTCCTTCTGGATTAATAAAAGGACTCTACTAAAATCACTTCAAACTTTCATACCGGGTGTGGGTGGAACTCCCGCTACAAACACAGTGGAAGATCATTTTACCCAGAATACTGTGCGAACCCGGCCAAAATAAATAGGACGTTGTTTGCTGTTTCATCTGTGACATACAATAACTTAGTATTAAGCTTCAGGGATGGTCAAAGCTTTGGGTTTTTTTCCCCAGTTCCCCTACCTTTGTTTCATTAACCATTTTATTAGTGATCAACTCAAATTGATTTAATATTTTTCTTTTCTTTTTTTCATCATCCTTACCTTTGGTCCTTTGTAGAATGAAAATAAATGTCAAATCTTCTTGAATTAACCAAACAAACACCTTCTGTTTTTACTTTTTTCTCTCCTTTTTTTAACTGTTAATTTTTTCCCTTTACTTCCCCCTTTTCTCTTCTTTTTCCATTTGTTCTCTCCTTTTTTGTTTCCCCTTCCTTTTCTTTTTTCTTTTTTTCCTTTTGTCTCTCCTTTTTTTTCCCTTCTTTTTCTGTTTTCCCATTTTTGTTACGTTCCCATTTTCTCTTCATTTTAAATTTTTCTTCCTTTTTTCCCCTAATGTTTTCCTCCTTTCTTCCTTTTCTCTTTTTCCCCTTATTTTACTTTTCCTTTCTTTTTTCCCTTCTCTTTTTGCTTCATCTGTCAGTAAACTATGGCATTTATTGTTTAAATTGTAGTATGTCAGACATGTTTACAAATGTTGCTGATGACTGAAACTTGATTTGAAGAAAATTGTGAATTAAATCAAAATTACAATAACTGCCAGAAAGATTGCAATTCAATTACTTCTTAAAATCATTCAGCCCTATATACCAATGACTCATTCAAATGTGGTTTGGAGAGATTGTGATGTGCTCAGTGTGTGTCAGGTTCCCTTGAAATTAGAAAATAAATATTGAGCTCATTCATCTCATACATTACAGGACCTGTCATGTGACTATTGCAAACACGTACAGTTCGATGTCGATGCTCGGACAATATATTGTACAGTTCTAGTCCAGAGTGTGTCCTCTGCTGTGGGTGGACTCACTCACATACCAAATTAAACCAAAGGTTTCAAGGACAGCACACAGTTCTCATAACTCTAATCTCAAAAGTGCATTTTTCCTCTCCCAACAGATGCATATTTGTGTATTGTGCTTGTGTAATCTGTCCTTGTGTTATGTTGTGGTTATATTAATTTTAAGAAGATAGTATATCATTGAAATGGATACATATAATTTAACAGTAAAATGGATATAAGGAGATCACATAGAAAGCTTGTGTTTAAAAATATATATATATATTTTAAAATATTTCTTAAAAGTGTGCTTTATTCTGAAAACTTGAATTTATGCACAGTGACAGTGGACATATCTGGTCGCCTGTGTAACATTTGTGACAATTTTTTCCTTAATCGTACAGTTTCTTTAATTTCATAACGATATGTGTCTTCCTTTCAGTTGGCATGACAACAACAGGAGACAAAATCCTGGACACGGCTTTATCAAAGGTGAGGCTGTTCTTTGAATATTTGGAGAAAACAAGTTCTGCTTTTCAACAAATCAACATGATAAAATGTCAGTAAATTTTAATCAGCACTTTTTATTGACTCAGTATTTCATTGTTATAATCTTTTAATGGATGAGATATTTGATTTGATGTTCCTTTAATGGTACGGCCACACCGAACGCGGATTTATGCGTGTGCGCCGTGTAAACACCCAAGTGTGGACGCTGGACAATTTTTGTACGGGCACACCGAACGTGCAACCAAGTGTGGATGCTGCATAAACATAGAAACATAGACAAAGTTTGGCCTCTGCTTAACTATGGCTCAGATCCCAGCAGTTACTTCTCTGTACTCGCTCTGGAGGTCCCACATACATCAATGGGCCAGACGCCGTCGCTTTTGGAATCACCCGACCTTGCAGAAGCGCCTGCAGGATGGGGAATTCGCCACCTCCTCCAGGAACTCTGCCTGGATGATGTTCGCTTTCAATGATACTTCAGGTTGACTCAGGCTCAGTTTTATTTTCTGCTGCCTTCCCGGTCAGTCCCAGGATCATATATTGTTCTGTCATGACATCTCAACGCTAATTGGCGTTCATGGCCCGGGGTCACGCGAATTCGCCTGGAAAGTTCAGTATTTTCAACTTGAGGATTTACACATATTTGCAACACATCCAAACGTACCGCTCAGGGTGAATCTGTGTCCAAAAGCATCTTTCCATTGACTTTGTATGTAACAGTGATGCGCGGGCTGATCCGAAGTGCGGGTCATTGAAAATATTTTTAATGATATTTGGGTTGCGGTCGTTCCTATGGTATGGAGGGAGCAAGAGAGAAAGTCAAGTTGGGAGTGGAAGCTACATAAACGTACAAAACAAAAAAGTAAGGTTTGGGACACATTCACTGAGATTTTTAAAGATGATGAGCAGCTCCCAGTGTTTCCTTTTCCATAGAAACTGGGTTCAAATGACTCTGTGGCTGTTACAGGTTGTCGACCCCAATAACATCGAATTTTGTGAGTAAGGTCATGTGATGTTCTTAAAGACCATTGATTAAATTTTTAAAATGCGGGTCCACAAGCGGGTCAGGTCCAGTCTTTTCAAATATATTTATAGCGGTCCGAGCCGTGGGCGGGTTAGTTAAAAAAGCGGCTGGTTGCGGGTCATTTATACATTGACCCGCGCATCACTGGTATGTAATCTCGAACCGTGAATGTGAAAATTTGCGTTCGGTGTGGCCGCACCAGAATGATGTACAATGTTAGCCTAGGATCTAGTCTGTCCCCAGTGGCCGCAAATGGTATTTGCTACGGGAGACAGACTAGACAGCCTCGGATCTGAAAATCCAAAATGTACCGGGCCAATCAAATCGCGAGGGGCGGGATTGGAGCCCGCCCTGCCTCATGACGACACGTAATGTTGTAGTCGCAGAGACGTAGCAGCTAGCACACATTGCCGTAACACCAGTTGCTAGCTGCTAGACAACATGGCTCATCACCAGGAACAACCATTCGAGCTGGCTTTGGCAGCAACGCTAGGGGATTTAAAATTACAGTTTTCCCTGCGAGCGGAGCAGAAAACGGCACTTAAGCTGTTTTTAGAAAAAAGGGACGTTGTCGGAGTTTTGCCCACCGGGTATGGCAAAAGTTTGATTTATCAGCTGGCTCCGCATGGGTCTGCACAACCCGCTGGTGATCGTTGTGTCACCCCTTTTAGCCGTAATGGATGACCAGTTGCAAGAGGCCGAAAAACTGGGTATATGAGCAGCACAACTCGGCAAAGGCGACCCGGAGGAGATCCGAAGCGGCCGGTGCCAAATAGTGTACGGGAGTCCGGAATCCTGGCTGAACCGGGAATGGTTAGACCTGCTCCATGTTCATCGATTGGTTGGCTCTGACTGGTTACCCATCCAATAGCGTGGCGTTGTGTAAAGAGAAAATTTGACAGACAACGGTTATCCCGCCCACAAATTTGCCTAGACTTTCTAGACTCTCCCCGTAGCAAATACCATTTGCGGCCACTGGGGACAGTCTAGATCCTAGGCTAGTACAATGTCAGATGAATGGAAAAGTTAACACTCTGATAGAAAAGTGCCACCTATGTGTTTTCAGATCGGAGAGAAGAGTTTGTTCACCAAAGAGTTGGAGAATGCTCTTGAGAGGAATGAGTGAGTGTCACTTTTGTTTCATTTATCCAGTCAGTCCTTTGTATGACTTCCTCTGACAGATCTTCTGGTTTAGTCCATACAGAAGGAAACCCTTTGATTTCTTCAGATGTAGCAGGTGTCTGAAGTCTGTAGCTGCACTGAAGCTACGAGGCCCAACACACCACAGAGAAAGGCTGTACTGTACTTTTAAACAGGGGTCGCAAAGTCTTTTTCTTTAGGGGCCACTTTTAACCCAATTTATCTCCAATGGGCCAGACCAACAAAGTAATAACGTACTCCAAATATTATGAAAATACTTACTTTTATAAACTATTCAAACAAAAAAGATGTAAATAACCTCTAAAAAAAAAATCTTAAAAATAAGTGCAATTTTAACAATGTTCTGTCTCAACTTGCCATTTGTGCATGTGCATTATGGATCAGATCTACAAAGACACTAAAGACTTATAGACAGAAGCAAAAATGGATCAAAATGTGCTTAATTTTCTATAGACATTTTAATTTGTTTATATTTCTTCAGTTTTTCACATTTTATTGTTTCAGGGTAGTTTGTAAATGTACACATTTTCATAAACTGATGTTATTTTTTGCGCTAAAACAAAGACACACATTTGAAGTTATTGTTTTGTAAAGTTAATGTAATATTATTTTCCACATCAAACTGAGAAGAAAATATGGAGTCATTATTTTTTTGTAGGTTGTTCTGTTATTGGTCTGTATGTGGAACCAGAACTAAAATGAGTTCCACATCCTTTAATTTTTGCACTTTGCAAATTCACCCCAACAGCCGCATTGGAAGCTTTAGTGGGACACATTTGGGCCCTGGGCCGCATGTTTGACACCCCTGGTTTAAACAACTATTTAAAAGCTCTTACCCAGTCTGTCTATGACCACCTGAAGAACATCGCTAGAATCAAAGGTTTTCTGGCCAAACCAGACACAGAAAAACGTATTCATTCATTCATTCATTTCCAGTTCATTAGATTATTGTAATGGTGTCTTCACTGGTCTAAACAAAAAAACAATCAGGCATCTACAGCTGATCCAAAACGCGGCTGCCAGAGTCCTGACCAGTATCAGGACACTGGACCACATCACACCGGTCCTCAAATCCTTACATTTTCTTCCTGTGGGTCAAAGGTTAGAATTCTAAATCTTCCTCCTGGTCTATAAAGAACTAAATGACCTTGGACCCAAATACATCCTAGACCTGCTGGTTCCATATGAAGCATCCGGACCCCTGAGGTCAGAGGTCATCAGGAACAGGTTTACTGTGTGTTCCCAAAACCAGAACCAAACAAAGTGCAGCATCATTCAGTTGTTCTGCTCCTCACCTGTGGAACAAACTACCTGAACACCTGAGGTCTGGGAAAAACTGTCAGTTCATTTAAATCAAACTGAAAACATTCCTGTTCACTGGAGCTTTTACTTAGATTCTCAATAGTTTTTTCAATGTTTTTATGTCTCTCATTTTAATTGACTTTTAATGCATCTCAATCATTTTAATTTTCAAATGTTTCGTGTAAAGCACCTTGAATTGTCCTGTACATGAAATGTGCTATACAAATAAATTTGCCTTAAAGGATTATGTACACGTTGATTCTGTTTTATGTCTCACAGGGTGGATCTGGTCGTCCATTCA
The DNA here is from genome assembly GCA_020466265.1 of Siphamia tubifer. Classification (NCBI taxonomy): domain Eukaryota; kingdom Metazoa; phylum Chordata; class Actinopteri; order Kurtiformes; family Apogonidae; genus Siphamia; species Siphamia tubifer. Next base: position 9,713,350 of record CM035795.1, read on the forward strand.
CTGAAAGACCTTCCCACTACGCTACCTCCTGGATTCACCATTGGAGCTGTGCTGAAGTGAGTGTGCCATACTTGTATGAAAGCTGAATTAAATATGATCAGAGCAAACAAACTGAAAACTGAGAACATTTTGTAAATTAACAGTGACTACCTGCAGTTAGGTTTTCTATCTTCAACATCTGTTCCATCTCTGGTCTCCAGTCTCAGTTCCTTCACACACATGTACACACATAAGCATCAGAGTGAAAAAAAAAACCCAGCTGTTTCTTGCTCTTTCATTGGTCAACAGTTAGTAGAGACTGAGACTAGCCACACTAGATGCCCCCTCGCAGCAGTAAATCTAATTTGGAAAGGACCTTGGTTCAAATCCCACACCAGACCTTTCTATGTGGAGTTTACATGTTCTTGTGTCTGTGTGGGTTTTCTCCAGGTACTCCAGTTTCCTCCCACCATCCAAACACATGCACTGATAGGTTAACTGGTTAATCTAAATCACCCATAGGTGTGAATGTGACAGTGATTGTTTGTCTATATATGTTCAGCCTTGAGATGAACTGGAGACTCATACAGGGTGTACCCCGCCTTCACCCACTGTAGATGGATTAGCCCCCCAGTGACCCCTGTGACCCTCGTGAGGATAAAGACGAGAAAGTCTCGTTCTGCTCAATGTAACTTTTGGTCACGGTGAAGTATAGAGTCAGAGGGCAGGCGTAACAAAGTGACGCTGTGACGATTAGGAGAGAAACAACCATAGAAGAAGAACAACAATGACGATCGATCACCCATCCTTTTATCAAAGATGAGTGAAGGATGTGAGAAAATGTCAGCAATCTTTGAATTCTTTTTAGAGAAGCGACAACAGTCATTAAGCTCCATAATCCACCATTTTGTTTAGTCATTCCTAACTTTCTCTGGACTCCTCCGTGAACTTTCTAGCGCTCTAACTACGTCATCCTAAAGATTACGCTGATGGGTTGTAGTACCGTCCTATCGCATACAGAGGAATTTGAAAGACAGCCTTTTAGCCCCGCCTCCCCTGACTATGAAGCACCACTAGACCCATACATGTAATGAATAGGGATAGCGCGGCTAGGCTAGGCTAGGCTAAGACACATAAGCATCAGAGTGAAAAATCAGCAAAACTATGGTACTACTGTGAACGAGTATCAGGCCATTCCGGTACAATGGATATGAGGAGGGTCTAAGGACAGGTGATCCTTGGGACTTCATCTATTTCTGTGGTTGATTGTTGTCTCCCGTAAAGCCCAGTGAGGTGACGTTGTTGGGATTTGGGGCTCTATAAATAAAATGTAATTGAATATGAATATTTCTCTGTCCATATTCTGGGTGTCATTCAACTCACTATGTTGATTGTTGTTGTTTTCAGGAGAGAAAATCCCCATGATGCAGTGGTTCTGCACCCAAAAAATGTAGGGAAAACCCTTGACACACTACCAGAAAACAGGTAAACCCATTAAAATGCATCTTTTTAATCGGTTTGTTTTTTTCATTCCTTGATTTGACATGATGTCCTTTTTGTTGGTTGTGTAGTGTGATCGGCACCAGCTCTCTAAGGCGCGCTGCCCAGGTGAAGAAGAGGTTCCCCCATCTGGTCTTCAAAGACATTGTATCTTTATGACATGATAGAAAAGGGTCCATATTATCTATACAGTTAAACACATATCTGAGGCATCATCTCTACTAGGCCAAGGCAATATATTGATTTTATTGATTAGTTTGGATTTTTTTGTTGCAAAAATAACTAAGAGGTTTTTTTCCTCTTCTTCCTAAAATGCTCGGGAACTTCCAGAGCTCCCCCTGTGCCTTCCCTCCTCACCTTCCAGAATGCAGAATTACAAATCCTACTATGGCGACGCCACTGTTGGCCAAACTTGGCTTCTGATTGGTTGAACCTCAACGATAGACCGAAATGCGGAAGCTGGAATGGAGAGATAACCAAACCCTAACCCTTCACTACACATCTCCATCTTCTGCATATTTCTCCACTCCACGTTCTGAATTTTAGTGTAGTTTTAGACCAATCAAACCGAGTTTGGCTAACAGTGGCATCACCATTGTAAGATTTGAGCTAATATAAGTAGCCTAGCTTTAGCTTCATTTCCTGTACCAGAGCTAATATAACTAACTTAGCTTTAGCTTAATTTCCTGTACCAGAGCTTATATAACTAGCCTAGCTTTAGCTTCATTTCCTAGACTAGAGTTAATATAACTAGCCTAGCTTTAGTTTCATTTCCTGGACGAGAGTTAATATAACTAGCCTATCTTTAGCTTCATTTCCTGTACTAGAGCTAATATAACTAGCCTATCTTTAGCTTCATTTCCTGTACTAGAGCTAATATAACTAGCCTAGCTTAGGTTCATTTCCTGTACTAGAGCTAATATAACTAGCCTAGCTTTAGCTTTATTTCCTGTACTAGAGCTAATATAACTAGCCTATCTTTGGCTTCATTTCCTGTACTAGAGCGAATATAACTAGCCTAGCTTTAGCTTTATTTCCTGTACTAGAGCTAATATAACTAGCCTATCTTTAGCTTCATTTCCTGTACTAGAGCTAATATAACTAGCATAGCTTTAGCTTCATTTCCTGTACTAGGGCTAATATAACTAGCCTAGCTTTAGCTTTATTTCCTGTACTATAGCTAATATAACTAGCCTATCTTTGGCTTCATTTCCTGTACTAGAGCTAATATAACTAGCCTATCTTTGGCTTTATTTCCTGTACTAGAGCTAATATAACTAGCCTAGCTTTTGCTTCATTTCCTGTACTAGATCTAATATAACTAGCCTAGCTTAGGTTCATTTCCTGTACTAGAGCTAATATAACTAGCCTACCTTAGCTTTATTTCCCGTACTAGAGCTAATATAACTAGCCTAGCTTAGGTTCATTTCCTGTACTAGAGCTAATATAACTAGCCTATCTTTAGCTTCATTTCCTGTACTAGAGCTAATATAACTAGCATAGCTTTAGCTTCATTTCCTGTTCTACAGAAAAAAAAATTGGAAAAAATAGTAAATCATGGTAAATTATGGAAAAAAAACCCAGAGATGTCATGTCGTGTATCTGAAGATATTTCCCTTAGCACCAAACTTCAGCGTGGAAACTTAAACACTCGGCTGAAGAAGCTGGATGAGAAGGAGGACTTTGCAGCCATCATCTTGGCTGCAGCTGGTCTTAAGAGGATGGGTTGGGAGAACCGGATCAGCCAGGTACATCCGCTTCAGTCACATGACATTTATTTATTTATTTATTTATTTCGTCATACTAAAGCATACAATCACAGAAGTCATAAAAAACACTCCCACAGTGCATCTCTACCAAGAAGAGGCAAGAAACCCTCGACAGGCTTATACGAGGCCTGATGATTTTAAATTTCCATTATCACATTAGCATACCATTTTTACATACTCTGTTATACAATGATACAATGTTTAATGTTTATCCCCACCCAAGTGTCTCAGTATTACACATTAAATAGATTGGTGTGTGTAACTTGAAACATTGGATTGCATTATATTACACACATACCTTCATTCAAAGTGAGAGAGAAAAGAAAATGTAGCACTTACGTTTATATTGTACCATTGTCAAAAAAATTTACTTCATGGTTCTGTCCTTAGCAAAACATTAAGTTATTGTTGAATTACCAATTTACACCACCTTTTGTACTGTTATTCCAAAATTTATTTATATATGTATATATATATATATATATATATATATATATATATATATATATATATATATACATATATATATATATATATATATATATATACATATATATACATGCGTACATAAATTTTTTTTTTCTCCCTCCATCCATGTGATTCTGTAATTTGTGTTTATAAGTGCATTAAAAAGCAGAAGTTGGCACAGTTGACGAAACTGACGACCAGTTCTGACTCCATCCAACTCATGCTGAACCTATTTTGGAAGTGTGTCTGTCAATTTAAATTAGTGTCCTGGTCTGTGTATTTAAAAAGCACGAGTTCACATCTCCTACAGTATGACAAAGTGTCTCATCTGTTCTCTCTCATTTCTCTGATGCTGTAGATCCTTGGACCTGAAGACTGTATGTACGCTGTTGGACAGGTATGGACAGTGTTGAGGAAGTGTTGGATGTAATAACATGCTGCGTTCACAGGTGTGTGTCTCATCTGTTTGGACTGTGTGTGTTTGTCAGGGTGCTCTGGCGGTGGAGGTTCGGGCCAGAGATACAGACATCCTGGAAATGGTGTCTGTCCTCCATGATCCTGACACAGTGCTGCGTTGTATAGCAGAGAGAGCCTTCCTGAAACAGCTGGTAGAACACACACACACACACACACACACACACACACACACACACACACACACACACACACACACACACACACACTTAATTGTTCATGTAATTTGACTGTGGTTGGCTGTTTTTATCATTGAGCAGCACATATTAGAGATTTAATACTTGTTAATACGGACTTAGTGATAGCTGGGTGGACTGTATATTGGGGTTCGGATGCCGTAGTGTAACCTTGGTGTGTCTGTAAGAACACTCAAACTCCAGAATGCAGTTAACCTTTTACTTCTTCTTAAAGCAGCACAGTTACACACAGGGGAGCATTTGTCTTGGAGCAAGGCACTCAGTATATTCAAATATCTCCTTTGTACTTATAGTAATGAACATCAACCTTCTGTTTGCAGAATGACTTGTAGGTATGTGTATGTGTGTGTGGTCTAGATAAAGGAAAGAAAGAGAAAAAGAGAAAGTAAAGTACATTGTTTTCTATAATAAACAGTCTGAATATGCATAAATACACCAAATCTGCATGTTACACATAAGCATTATCCAAATACTACAATGTGGATGCATCTGTAATACAATACCGCCATCTACAGGCTAATCGCGGCAAGTCACAAGACTAATGGCACATGTTCTGCAATGGGATATGCTAATCATATGCTAATGTATACTAAACGTCAGAATACACCGCTACAATAATTATAACTTAACATAATGGCAGTCATTAGCACCTAGTACACCTTTGCATCTTCATAAAGACATAAACAGTAATACATTTCAAACGGACTTGTATTATCAACGCACAGAAGTTAACATCAACAGTAGCTTCACAAGTTTTAAATGGCAATTAAAAGCCTGCTAGCAAATTGAACACATTTACACAGGATACTGACAACAAGGAGGAAATACATTGACTTACATATTTGTCACGAACGCACAAAAAAGGTCTTCAAACAAACCGGAAAGGAATGTAACAACTACGAATGAGACTGATATTCAACCGCTGCATCACTCGGGAGCTACTTCACTCACGGCACACGAGCCTCACGCATGTTCGGCTGCGCATGCGCAAGGGAGCCCTGATTCTGTCCGTGGTCTTTCCAACAATACTGGTCTGAGTTTTAGGCAAAAATAAAAACCTTAAAGTGACTTTAAGTAGGTAGGTATCTGTACTTGAGTATTTATTTTTCTGGCAACTTTTAAGTTTTACTCCTTACATTTTTGTACAAATATCTGTACTTTATACTCTTTACATTTATATAAATATCTGTACTTTATACTCTTTACATTTATATAAATATTTGTACTTTATACTCTTTACATTTATATAAATATTTGTACTTTATACTCTTTACATTTATATAAATATTTGTACTTTATACTCTTTACATTTATAGAAATATCTGTACTTTATACTCTTTACATTCCCAAAATAGACTCATTACTTTTCAAACTAAACAAATGTGACAGTATGAAAAATAAGTTGTAAATCACAAATGATGGCTTACTATATCATAATTTTGACTTTCTTATCTCATAGTTTGGAGTTTATTAATCTCATAATTTTTTTGGTCATAATTTTGACTTTTTAATGTATGCTTTTTTCCTCCCTTTTTTTTTTTTTTTTTTTTTTAAATATCTCATTTACTACTTTTGAATTTTTCTTAAATGTCCTGTCCATAAGCACCGTGACCCAATAAAACACATCATCTATTCAGTAACTCAATTTTAAAGGCTTTAGTTTTACATATTTATGAACTTTTTTTCAGTTTTTTCCTGCTTAATCAGAATCAGAATCAGAATCAAAATCGTTTTTTATTCGCCAGATACATTTGCACATACATGGAATTCTATTCCGGCAGGTGGTGTCACTCTCAGAATAGTAATAGTAATATAAAATATAAAATAGTATGTACAAGAGAAAAAAAAATAAAAATAAAAAATATTTTACAAAAAGGGTGGTGCAAAGTACACGAGGTAGTGCAATCAGTTTGACTGTAGGGCTTGAATGTATGGCAGTGCAAGACTGTGTCAGTTGTTAGTTAAAGTTATGGCAGTGGGGTAAAAACTGTTTTTAAGTCTGGTGGTTTTGGTGCGCAGGGCTCTGTAGCGCCTGCCGGAGGGGAGGAGGGAGAACAGGTTGTTACCAGGGTGGGCAGAGTCTTTAATAATGTTGGCTGCCCTCTTCCTGGTTCTGGAGGAGTACAGTTCCTAGATGGAGGGCAGGGGGGCTCCTGTGATTTTTTCTGCCGTGTGCGCTACAGTGTGTTCCTGTCCTGCTGTGTGGCTGCTCCGAACCACACAGTGATGGAGGAGCACAGGACAGACTCGATAACAGCCGTGTAGAACTGGACGAGCAGCTCCTGCGACAGGCCATGTCTTTTCAGCTGTCGCAGGAAGAACATCCTCTGCTGGCCCTTCTTCAGGATGCAGTGGATGTTCTTCTCCCACTTCAGGTCCTGAGAGATGGTAATTCCCAGGAACTTGAAGGTCTCGACAGGTGACACGGGGCTGTTGCAGATGGTGAGGGGGGGCAGAGGCTCGGGCTGTCTCCTGAAGTCCACCGTCATCTCCACAGTCTTGAGCGTGTTCAGCTCCAAGTTGTTCTGGCTGCACCAGAGCACCAGCCGCTCGATCTCCTGCCGATATGCAGACTCATCTCCGTTCTGGATCAGGCCGATGACTGTGGTGTCGTCTGCAAACTTCAGGAGTTTGATGGCTGGGTGCGTGGAGGTGCAGTCCTTGGTGTAGAGGGAGAAGAGCAGAGGGGACAGGACACATCCCTGGGGGGCGCCAGTGCTGATGCTCCGTGTGGCTGAGGTGGCGTCTCCCAGCCTCACCTGCTGACTTCTATCTGTCAAGAAGCTGGTGATCCACTGACAGATGGGCAGAGACACGTTGAGGTGGGAGAGTTTGGAGGAGAGGATTTCGGGGATGATGGTGTTGAACGCCGAGCTGAAATCCACAAACAGGATCCTCGCGTAGCAGCCCGGGCTGTCAAGGTGCTGCAGGATGTAGTGCAGTCCCAGGTTGACAGCATCGTCCACCGACCTGTTTGCCCGGTAGGCAAACTGCAGCGGGTCCAGCAGGGGTCCTGTTACGGACTTCAGGTGGCTCAACACGAGTCTTTCAAAGAACTTCATGACCACAGATGTGAGTGCCACCGGTCTGTAGTCATTCAGTCCTGTAATGCGGGATTTCTTGGGGACTGGGATGATGGTGGAGTGCTTGAAAACGGAGGGGACTTCACACAGCTCCAGTGAGCGGTTGAAAATCTTTGTGAAGACTGGGGCCAGTTGGTCAGCGCAGGTTTTGAGACAGGAGGGTGACACTCTGTCTGGGCCTGGTGCTTTCCTGATATTCTGTTTCTTGAAGGTCTGGCTCACCTCCTCTTCACGTACTCTGAGTGGGACCGGGGGGGGAGGTGGCAGTGCGGCTGTAGGTGTGATGGGGGCTGTCGTACTGCTGGTTTGGATGAGTGGTGGCTGGGTGAGGGGTGCAAAGTTGTCCCTCTCAAATCTACAGTAAAAGGTGTTGAGGTCGTTAGCCAGGTCTTTGTTTGCCTCGACGCGGGGGGAGGGTCTTTTATAGTTGGTAATTTCCCGCAGGCCCCTCCACACTAAGGCAGGGTCGTTGGCTGAAAACTGGTTCTTCAGCTTCTCAGAATACCTCCTCTTAGCTGCTCTGACTTCCCTGTTTAATGTGTTCCTGGCCTGCTGGTACAGGGCCCTGTCTCCACTCCTGTAGGCCTCCTCCTTGGCCTGGCGGAGCTGGCGCAGTCTGGCAGTGAACCATGGCTTATTGTTGTTGAAAGTCCGGAATGTTTTGGTCGGTACACACATGTCCTCACAGAACCTGATATAGGACGTTACAGTATCTGTCAGGTCGTCCAGATTGTCATTAGCAGCTTCAAAGACACTCCAGTCTGTACAGTCAAAGCAGGCCTGTAGTTCCTGCTTTGCCTCGTTGGTCCACTTACTCACAGTCTTCACCACAGGCTTGGCAGTCTTTAGCTTCTGCCTGTAAGTGGGGATGAGGTGGACCAAGCAGTGGTCAGAGTGTCCCAGAGCTGCTCGGGGAACGGAGTGATACGCTCCTGTGATGACTGTGTAGCAGTGGTCCAGTGTGTTTCTGCCTCTGGTGGGGCAGGTGATGTGTTGTTTGTATTTGGGGAGTTCCTGATTTAATCTCGCTCTGTTAAAGTCTCCCATGACAATAAAGAGCGAGTCCGGGTATTTAACTTCACAGTTGTTTAATTGTTCGGCGAGAGTCTGCAGCGCTTCACTCGCGTTGGCTTGGGGGGGGGGGTGTAAACACCAGCCATGATGAAAGAGGAGAACTCCCACGGCTAATAAAACGGCTTACAGTTTATGAAAAGAGACTCCAGATTCGGGCTGCAGTGTGTAGACAGGACTGTGACAGATGTGCACCAAGCGTCATTAAATAAATATTATTTCATCCATAGCAAATAAAAAAAATGCAGTTTTACTTTACTACAATTGAGAAGTTATACTTTTTAAATGTACTTCAGTAAAATGGTTGAATCAGTACTTCTACTTTTACCGGAGTATTTTTTCACACAAGTCGCTGTACTTGTACTTAAGTCCAGAATGTGACTACTTTTACCACCACATGTCACCTGAGTTTAACTAAAGCATCAGAGCAGAAGGTATTTAATTAGCACTTTATTTTTCTTACAAAAGATAAATATGTCCTACAAATCAAAAATAATCCACAGAAATGAGTTGCATTCCATAAACGAGTATCTGTGAAGTAATAATGTTATCTTTTCATTCATTTATGAGTTACTGTTATTCAGAAAAAAACAAAAATCAACCAGATTAGCCTTAATATCAAATTATTTCACAGCACCCTGTTGTTTTACTTTGTATTGTATCATGTTGACTTTGGTTTGACTATTTGGTGAATTATATGATGTTGGTATTTTTATATTGATTATTTAATCTATTTTACATATCATATCCATACATTCTTTGACTTCTTTCCACCACAGATGTTTTGTTAATTTGTAATGTTGTTTGTAGGAGGGTGGCTGCAGTGTTCCAGTGGCTGTATATACTCAAATAAAAGACTCCCAGGTACGGACAGACTCAGCATCAGTTAACTTCATCCTAAATGGAAAGTGTCATGAGATAACTTTAACTATTATTTGCTGCTTGTTACAACCCAAACTGTAATAACTGCTAATAATGTAATCATTTGAAACGTAATGAAGTCAATAATGTAATAACATTTTGTCAGTTTGAGGTCATGGTGTAAATGCAGAGGTTAACAGATTAAAATATATAAAGTCATTATGTGTATGAACAGTAAAATAGTAAAGTACATTACAAATACTACTCTATTGAAGTAATCTGTCCTACACTGTCCTACAAAGTAAAACGTCAGTAACTGTACAAACACCAAACTGAGAAAATGACCTTAAAGTTTCTCTTGTTGTTCAGCCCCAGATTATTGGACATGAGGCAGTTATTGTTACTGCATATTAACTAGTTCTAAAAAAAAAAAAAAACACAGAGCGCCTTATATATGGATTAATTCTGGTAGTGCTTAGTGACTGGGAATTTTGACTTCTTATCTCATAAATGTGACTTTTTGTCTCACGATTTTGACTTCACTTTGAAATTTTAAATTGTGGTAAATGGAGAATACATTTCAACGTGATCCAGAATCCAGGATCTCTTCCGGATCACCACCAAAATCTAATCATTTGTTCCGTCTGACACGTCATGAAATGTTCATCAAGATCTGTCCATAAATTTTTGCTAACTGACAGACAGACAGACTCAGGCAAAAACATAACCTTGGCAGAGGTACAAATCATGCAGCCCTATTTGAAATATCTGAATAGTTCCTGCACCAGTGTTAAAATGGTCCTTTAAATCCCTAGCTGTACCTGACGGGGGCAGTGTTCAGTCTGGATGGATCAGACAGCCTGAAGGACACGATGCAGACCAGCACTGCAGCTTCTGATAAGGTAAACAACACCATGAGTGTCGCACTCCTGACTCCACAGCCTGATTTGATTATCCACTGGACCAGTAAAATAATCATCTGTAAATAATAACAACTACAAGTTTATCGTTGATTTAGTGCAAAAAAACTGCATTAAATTGTGAAATTACTTATTTTTATCAAATGTCAAAACAAAAAAATATGTGAATATCCTGGAAAAAAAAGTACATTTCTTAATAATAAGAATAATAAGTGTAATTTTAACAATATTCTGCCTGAATTTATCATTTGTCCATTTCCATTATGGATCAGTTCTACACAGACACTAAACAATTACTAACACAAGCAGAATATGTTGCTAAAATTTCTTTAGGTTCAGGTTTACCACATACCACATTTGATGGTATTTTTATGCAATAAAATACAAAGACTTGAAGACCTCATCACTTATGGGCATAATGTATGTATGAAGATTTTCACACACACACACACAAGGTTATAATGTTATTGTTCAAGCACAACAACATCGTCCCCCATTATTTTGAATTACCTTTTTACCCTCTAGGGGACTTATTAAGGAAATTCATTAAAAAAAAAACCAAAACATTAAGAATTCATGAAAAAATATATACCCTAATGGGACAACATCATTTATAAATGACTTTGTCCCATTAGGGTATATATTCTTATATTTTTTCATGAATTCTTAATGGGGTTTTTTAATCATTACTTTTTATCTCAATTTTGACTTTTTTTTTCATTTTTCCTAAATTTCCTGTCTATATCCACAAAACTGAGTAACTGTGACCTGATCAAACACAATTTCAACACAGTAACTCACTTTTAAAGATATTAATTTTGATACTTTTGAAACTTTTCAGATTTTTCCTGGTTAAATAAGTATTAATGCATTCATGGCAAAAAAAGTTAAACTTTTTACTTTTGTACTTTATTACAGTTGATAAATTGTACTTTTTTACTTTTACTTTGGTAAAGGAGTTGAATCAGTACTTCTACTTTTACCAGAGTATTTTTTCCACATAAGTAGCTGTACTTCTACCTCAGTACAGAATGTGAGTACTTTTACCACGTCTGGACACATTTATGATACAATACGATTGTGTTATTTTTTAAGGTTTGCTTTTTTAAGCCTCATTTGTAAAAGACGTAGCCCCATAGAGGTTTAACTGTAGATCATATTGGTGTGTATGTGGAACCTCAACTAAAATCAGTTCCAGAACCTTGACTGGAATTTCTACACCTTAAAAACTAATCCCACGGAACCTTTGGCGGGCTGCATTTGGTCCCCCGGCCGCATGTTTGAGACCCCTGCGCTAACCCGTCCTATACATTATGTTGTCATTCTGTGACAGAGTGTGAAGGAGGTGGACGATTGGGTTCAGCGAGTGGGAGTGACGGCCAGGAAAGTGTCGAGCGAAGCCCAGGACAGAGCTGAGCGGCTGGGCGTCGACTTGGCCAGTTTACTGCTGAGCAAAGGAGCCAAGGAGATCCTGACAGTGGCCCGGCAACTCAACGACGCCAGATAATCCTACTGAGGGGACGTCAACTCCTCCTGGGTGCAGTCTGTTTACAGCTTTGTGCTGAGTAAAACTTGACCTCACCTTTATTTACCATATATTCTGCACTATAAAGCGCATTGTCGATGAATGGTTTATTTATTTAAAGTTTTTCATATATAAGGTGCACCAGACTATAAGGCGCATTTAGTGAAACTATACAGTCAGAATAACTCTTAACCTTGTTGAGTTGTAACGCGAAACAAAATGCACTCTTTATTCTGCTAAATCAAACTTTAAATAAGTACCAAATTCTGAGTTAAAAGTGAAACTCATGAGATAAAAAGTAAAAATGATGTGATTTAAGAAGTCAAATTTATGGGATTAAAAACTCAAAATTATGAGCTACAAAGTCAAACTCATAAGATTAAAAAAGTCAAAATTCCAAGCCACTAAGCACAACCAGAATTAAATCACTCTAGAATTTAAGGCACACTGTCGTTTTTGGAGAAAATTAAAGTATTTTAAGTGCGCCTTATAGTCCGAAAAATACAGTATTTGAGAAAAGGAGTAAAAGTGTGATATAAAGTTTTACAATAGTACTCACTGCTGAATGGACTTTTAATGCTCTTCAGAGTCACAGTGTCTTTACAGACAGTACCTCATCTGAGCTGAGTAGAAAACACCTTAATGCTGTTACAAGTGACAAACAGAATAATTAGCAGTATTTACATTTACACAAGTGTCACTGGCTCATATCCTCATCATTAAACCGTTAAATATATTTTATTAATATTTCGCATTCTTAAGCACCAAGCCTTTAAGGGATTATCCGGAGTAAAAATAAGTTTAGCTCATTTTTTAGATGATTGGGAGTACATGCATATTGTTGACATCCAAAGCACATCGTTCAGATGAACGTCGAGAAATTTAGATTTTGCCGTTTTGAGCCAAACTGTGTTAACATGGAAGTGATTAGGACATGTCTTTTTGCCGATACGAAACTACTACTAGTTTCGGAAACTACTAACTCTTCTAAAGTTCTAAACAACATCACACTTACGTGGTAGTAAGTAGAGGGTCCTTAAAGACAAACCCAAGTGTCCTGAGGTCTTCATGTCCTCAGAGAGTGTGTCCACAGTTACTGATCCACAGACATGGACCTTTCTGGATGCTGAAGATGTCTTTAGGAGGAAGTCTGAAATAGTCGATTGCTGAGTGCAGAGTTAGACGCTCTGGAAATTCACGATTTCATTGCATTCTTTTTTAAAAACATCAACCTGTTAGTAGGCTAAGCTTTGCTGTTGCATACAGCTTAATTTATAATGAAATACTGGACTATGTTTTTTAAAAAGAATGCAATAAAATTGTCAATTTCCAGAGCGTCTACTCTGCATTCGGCAATCGACTATTTTGGACTTCCTCCTAAGACGTCTTATGAATATGGAAAGGTACCGGCTGTTGATCAGTAACTGTGGACACACTATCTGAGGACATGAAGACCTCAGGACACTTGGGTTTGTCTTTAGGGACCCTCTACTTACTACCACGTAAGTGTGATGTTGTTTAGAACTTTAGAAGAGTTAGTCTAAAAATAGTGTTTTGCAAAAAGACATGTCCTAATCACTTCCATTTTAACACAATTTGGCTTAAAACAGCAATATTGAAATTCCTCAATGTACATCTGAATAGTGTGATTTTGATGTCAACTATATGTGTGTAATCCCAATCATCCAAAAAGTGAGCTAAACTTATTTTTACTCTGGATAATCCCCCCTAATATGATGATAAACTAAACTGTTTGCATGTACATGTACAGTCCAGTTAACCATTAACCATCTGATTAATGTGCCAGTAACTGTGAGCTTTAGTTTTTCTCATATTCTCATCACACTGCTGAACAAACTGAGCAGCTGTTGCCTATATCATCCAAATTTAATGCCTAGTTCTTCCTCTTGTCCCTGCAGGGAGGGAGACATAAGATTTTAGTTCTTCAAACTCTTAGCCCAGTAAACATGATGGTGCCAAAGATGAGTCTGTGTAAAACATGTACCTGAATATGTCTGCATTCTCTCCATCACATTTAAGTTTGAAATTAAAGAATAGTTTTAAATGTTATTTTCCAGCTTATAGTTCCAACATCCAGAAGTCACAAAATGACTTGAATAAACTTGAATGTGTTCATGTTGTGACCTCATGAATGGTTAGTGATGTATGACACTGATCTAAAGAGTATGACAGCCACTTCTTTCATAGAGGTAATATACAAAATATAGACACGAAAAGAATAAAATGATGCTAATGTCTGTTACTGCAAAACACAGATACTTTTAATAGCAATGTTTGTGATAAAAAAAAAAAACATCTATTAACATTTCTACATAAGCTTAATGTCTCTGTACAGAGTTTTTCCAACCCTGTCTCCAAACTATAATATCCATACACTGCCCGGACATTAAAAAAAAAAAAAAAAAAAAAAAAAAGTTGCACACCTTTGGTTTTTCTTACACTGGATCTAACTGAGCAAATAGTGCAGATCCTTCCATGGGTAAATACTTCAGTGGTTAATAATGTTTCACCTGGAACTAGTTATTTACTGTGGGGCCATGGAGCGGGTTGTCCACTTTGTCCTAGTCAGTCCGTTGTGTCCTTGGGCAAGACACTTTAACCCCCTCTTGTCTCCAGTGTCACTAACACTGGTGTATGAATGTTTGGTGGTGGTCAGAAGGATCATAGGAGCAAAATGTCAGTCTGCCCCAGGACAACTGTGACTACAAATGTAGTTTACCACCACTAGAGGGAGCATGTGAGAGTGAATGAGTAATGGATCACTAATGTAAAGAGCTTTGGGTGCCTTGAAAAGCGCCATAAAAATGTAATCATTATCTCCTCCAAGGAAGTATTAAATTCGGGTCAGTTTGTCTGTCTGTCAGCAGGATTACGCAAAAGGGTCAGAATGGATTTTGATGAAACTTTCAGGAATAGATAGATAATGGGTCACAGAAGAACCCGTTAGATTTTGAGCAATGAAAGTCAAAGGTCAAGGTCACACTAAAGGTCAACAGCTAAAACACATCAGTGGTAATATCTCAGGATTCAGACAAGATAGAATCTGGTGGGGTTTTTTTCATTCACATGGTCTGACCTTCAGATATCAGATGGTCAACACCTGTGGCCCCGTCATGTTTTGACGTCGAATGACGACATATCAAGCCTTGGCGGAGGTCTGCTGTCTCTGACTTCATTATTATAATTAATCTAACTGATGCAGTAAGTGTTCTCTCATGTGTGTAATGTTTAACAGATTGATGACCCTGATCAATCCTGACAGTGTCCAGACTTGTGATAGAATACTTCAGCGACCTTTGTACAAGGAATGTACATGTCTACTGTAATCAAAACCAAACGTGATGCTCTGAAATATTACATGTACGACTTTTTTTGGGGCCGGGCAGTGTATGTAAAGATGTTTTTTCTGATCAGATTTCCAGATTGACAACATTTGATGATGTCTGCAGACATTTTGTCATAGTGCATTTCTCTAAAAGTGATAACAATTGAGTCATGTATGAATGAACACTTAAAACTATGTCAATCTAAAGTACAGTCTTTTCCAGCTCTAAACCAAGAGATTTTACAACCAGTTGGCTATTGAAGAAAGAAAGCTGTAAACCAGGGGTGTCAAACTGTGGTCCTGTGTGTTTAGATAATTCCCTCTTCCATCAAACCTGAAAGCTGTTACATCATTATCTGACTTCTGCAGAGATGATGAGGAGCTGATTATTAACTCTTTAAGTGTCAGTGTTGACACGTTCTGAATGGATGGTTTAGTTTAAATTAAAAAAATTCAGTTGGTAGAGCAAGGACCCTGGTTCGAATCCCACACCAGACCTTTCTGTGTGGAGTTTGCATGTCCTCCCCGTGTCCGCGTGGGTTTTCGCCGGGCACTCCGGTTTCCTCCCACCATCCAAACACATGCACTGATAGGTTAATTGGTTAATCTAAAATTGGCCATAGGTGTGAATGTGAGAGTGATTGTTTGTCTATGTATGTCAGCCCTGTGATGAACTGGCGTCTCATACAGGGTGTACCCCGCCTTCGCCCATTGTAGCTGGATTAGGCCCCCAGTGACCCCCGTGACCCTAGTGAGGATAAAGTGGGTTCAGATAATGAATGAATGAATGAGTTGGTAGAGCGGGTTGTTCACTAACTGAAGGGTTGGTGGTTCGAATCCTGCTCTGGCTTAGTCAGACCGTTGTGTCCTTGGGCAAAAACACTTCACCCTCCTTGCCTCCAGTGTCACTCACACTGGTGTATGAATGTTTGGTGGTGGTCAGAGGGGCTGTAGGTGCAAAATGGCTGCCACGCATCTGTCAGTCTGCCTAGGGCAACTGTGGCTACAAATGTAGTTTACCACCACCAGAGCGAGCATGTGAGAGTGAATGAATAATGGGTCACTAATGTAAAGCGTTTTGAGTGTCCAAAAAAGTGTGATATAAATCCAACCCATTATTATTATTATTATTATTATTATTATTACTACACACCAGTAGACACTGCCTGTTCCTACTGAGCATAACTTAGGGTTCAGTATCTTTGCCCAAGGGCACTTTGACATGTGGACAGTCTGAGCCAGGGTTCAAACCGCTGAACCTTTGGCCATTGGACGACCTGCTCTACCAACTGAGCCACAGCCGTCCAAAATAATAGGCAGCTGTAGCTCAGTTGGTAGACCCTTCAGTCCGATGACTGAAAGGTTGATGGTTCACATCCCGGCTCTGGCTGTCCACATGTCCTTGGGCAAGACACTGAACCCTGATTTAGTCTCCCAGTAGGACTGACAGAACCTTAGAAATCTACTGGTGTATGAGTGTGTGTGAATGGATGAATGTGAGGCTAATGTAAAGGCTAATGTAAAGGAGAACTATACAAGGGCAGACCATTTACCATTTATTATTAGTTTTTGTTCATTTTGTTTATTTGTATACTTTTTCTTTTATTATTTTCTTACTTTACTTTCTTACTTTGTTCATGTTACTAATTATTTTGTTAGTTTATTGTTCATTTTATTGATGACTTTGGCCGTTTTTGTTCATTTTGTTGCTTTTTTTTTCCTGTGAAACTGCTAAAGTCTCAGGAGTTAAAGGGTTAAACTGAATCATGTGGAAGAGGGAAATGTCTAAAACATGCAGGACCTTGAGGACCATAGGTTGACACCTGTGCAGTAGATGTTTGACCAGTTGAGGATGACTCTGTTCTTTGCAGAAACATAAAAAGGCTAAATTTTATTCTGGGTCAATGCACTGAACTATAAGCTTACACTGTGACACTACGACCTGTGCTGTCAAGCGTTGAACATGCTTAAGTCTCACTACACAACTGGAGAATACTTGTTTAATTACAGAGAAGACACCAGTGTTTTCAGGTACTGGGCCTTTCTATAATAATTGTATGTCCTTTTGCTATGTTAATGTTTTTGATAAACCCTCATGCCTTCATAATGGAAGGTACCATTGTTAAGAAGTGTGTGGATTCTACACTTACGCGACCACTGGGTATGTACAGTGTAAATATAGATGGTACTGTGTCAAGGTTTTAACAGGTTTAACATCTCAGTAATGGAGACATTAATGCTATAATGTTGTCCTGTAGGATGCTCTAGTCCACACTGGAAAAGCAATGTATTAAATAAATGTATGTTCACATAATTATTGGAAGTGCCAACGCTGTCACTTCCTCATTTATGTAAAATGCATATTAGCCTCACATATCTTCATTTCCACTGTACAGTTACTTTGACACCATTTTGGTTTTATTTTATGGATCTTTATTCTCTGTTTTATTATACTTAAGTTAAACCTCCTAAATCAATGTGAGGCCATGTTAGCCATATTTGTTTAAGCTTTAATTTCTTTATCAATAAATGTAGAAAAAAATTGCCATCCAAGTACTTACTGTTGCATCAGTGTACTAATGACGAAAAAATATGCTGTTATTGTGAATATACAATGTTAAATGATCTTAAGAAAACTATCAATAAATCTACAGTATGTATGTTTTCAAGACTGTCATTTGTGTTGTTATTAATAATCGGAAGACAGTATTTATCTCTCAAGTCTATAGCAGCTTGTTAGTTAAAGAAATTCAGTGAATACCATACATGACTGAGTAAGCAGAGTGAAAATACTACTGACAGTTTTAACTGCATTTCTGTCAATAAGAGTCTATATTAACCTGACTTACGTCATATGGCTGCATTACACTACACTCACAATCATCTGAGTAACATGGGGATCAAATCTGTTTCCAAGACTGTGTGTGTGTGTGTGTGTGTCCACAGATACATATCGTGCTAGAATTCAATGAATATTTGAGATATCACCATGAAGTTACATGAACATAAACATATAGCTAATGCACATCAGATGCAATGATCCATTTGAGTAAAGGTCAAAGGTAAAGGTTACAATTAATTAAAAGGTCAAAATCACATTATCAGTTATAACTCAAGAATGGAGGGTCACAGAATTGGTACCAAATTATACGGAATGAAGATTTCTACAATGTTATCACCTACGACCAATAGTTTTTGAGATCTCTGGAGGTCAAAGTTGACATGTCGCAAAATTAACTTCTGTAACACTGTGTGTGTCAAGCATAGACATATCCTACTATAACTTAGTCAGTACTGGATATATTATAATATTACACACACTGGAGCATATATACATATAACTAAATTATCAATATTGCAAAAGGTCAAAATCACATTATTGGCTCTAATTCAAGAACGAGTTTTCATAGAAATCTGAGATTGACACAAAATAGGGGCGAGATTAGGCATTCTCTGAATACTTATTTGTATTTTTTACTTTGTGAAGCACTTTGTGACCTCCTTTGTCTATGAAAGGTGCGATATAAATAAACTTACATTATTAACATTATGGTTAGTATCACTAGTTGTAACATTTATTTTAAATAAATAGTTACATTTAGCCTGGTGGTTTGGGGGGCAAGGAAGGCCTAGTGGTCCACCAGGTCCACAATGCACTGGGGGAAACACTGATGTTATTACACGTCCCTCAGTGTAACTGGCAAACATAGAAAACTGTTGAAAACTCTGCATATGAAGCTGCATAATCGACATCCTGAACAAAAACGTCCCTCTACCTTTAGTGTATGCTGCTGGATGACTTTTACTACAGGATCAATAAATTTGCTGCTATTCCCTCAGGTCAACTGTAGAACAGTAGTTGTTCCACAGCTATATTCTCATGTATGCCAGCAAGCGCTCCAGCTTTTCCCCTCCAGTTTATGAAGCCCGGACCTTGTTGGCTGGCCTGGACTACAATCACCATCTCAACAGACCAGCCAAGAGGAAAGAGACGTGGTGAGAAGCGGAGGTAAGTCGTCATAAACACTTTGTTTCATTTGTTGGCTGTGGAAAGCAAATATCACACCTGTCCTATCAATACTGATCAAATTTTTTTTTGCATTTGCAGATCATACGTTGATGAGCCAGAGCCTGTGACTCCTGTGAACCGGCCTGTTCAGCCAACTGCATCATCCTCCTCTACCCTGCTCCTCCCACCCCCCTCCAGCCGAGGCCACCCCTGCGTTGGCAGCACCCATACAGCTGCTGCCCCCCACACAGGCACAGACCCCCTCCCTCCTGTATCCTGGGCCATCCTGCAGCTAATCCTTCGTGCCTCCTGCTGTTCTCTTGTTTTGTTGAAAAAAAACCAAACATTTAGTTAACTTACAATTTGTGTGCAGTTATATTTTGTGTTTTTTTTTAACTGAGTGTTTAGATAATTATTTATACGTTCTTATCCTCGTGATGTGTGTTTGTCTTTCAGATCTAAATGTTTGTCTCTTGTCTTGTCTCTTCGTTCATTGATCTGTACCTTGTTGTGGTGAGTGAGCTTTAAATTAAACAGATCTTGTATTTTATATGCATTGCCTTTTAAATAAAAAATAAAAGTTGTAAAAAATGTTTTGGAGTCTCTGTGTGCCTGTGTTTCATAAGGGTTGGGGGAGTGAAAAGAAAAAAACACACCAAAGAAATTCAAAGTATGCATAAAACGTCCAGACAAAGTGAAAGTCCACTGTGTGTGTGTGTGTGTGGGGGGGGGGGGGGGCACCAGGTGACTATACACAGTAAATTTTGCAGTGTTAAATCAACACTTCGGGAGTTTATTTAACTTCTTCTAGAGTGTATTTGGTCCCATTGTCTCCAAATTAACACTGCAAAATCTACAGTGTAGCCATGAACAGACTTGAACAGAAAGACACTTTTTTTTCTCCATGTGTTTCATTCACATCCTGAATCACATCTAGATAAACAGCATCATCATATTTTAGACAACACCACTGGCTGATGATATCTGTGCTCTGCCAAGGTAGTGTACCAGGAGCCTGGCTGTTTTCTTCCTGTGTGGACCCTCTTTACTGAAGAATAGAATAGAATAGAAAAGAAAGACTTCATTGTTATTATGAACAATACAAAATACTTCCCTTCAAAGTATGCACAGTGCAATGCATATAACACAAAAAAACATAAAAGGTACCTCAAAAGTGATGGTTTTAAAGTTGTAACAGTTACACTTCAGCTTTGGTCTCGCTGAGTAAAAGCAGCTCACGTCACTGCAACTGACTTTTCCTTGGGTGACTGTTAGGGTTAGAATTAAACACAAATTATTCTGTTTGTCGAAATTAATATAAATTGACAAAAAATTACACCTCAACTGTGTCCTATAGTAACACATAGTAACATTATAAAATACGTGTTATTCTTACTGTAAAGTAGTAAAGTGTGTTACTATATGTATACTATAGTAACACAGTTGACATTTCAGTCATTTTTAGAGTGTTGTGAAAACTGCACCACAACACTTTAATCAATTCATATTTTTTAAGCTTTATCTGTATTTTTGATTTCACTGGTAGGGAGGAGAAGAAGGACAACTACACTAACCCTGAGATGACACCTCACCTGACAGTGCTGTCTGACATGTTGTTCCCAGAGGCTCCTGTGCTGCCATCATCCCACCCTCCACCAGACTTCCTGGGAACACCAGGAGCTGGAAGCTTTTGCACTTTTCTGTGCACCCAGCTGAGGGTGCTGCTCCATCACCCATGGGTGAGAGAAAAGCTGCGTTTGTCCACAATGGAGTTCATGATCAAAAGTCTGGATCAGTGGCACACAGCAAAGTGCAAAAGCTTACGACACCTGGTATTTCCAGACGGACTCCCATCCAAGTACTGACCTGGTCCGACCCTGGCTGGCTTCTGAGGTCAGATGAGATTGTTTTTTCTTTTATTAATAAAAACAAACAAACAAAAAAAAAACATTTCCATTTCAATTCACATCATAAAATACACTTGAAAAGATGAGGAGGAACAATCCTTACATTTACATATGATTTAAAGGAAATAATATTCTGAGATACAACTTAAAAACATCCAAACACATTAAAATACCAGTTGTAAAATTACACCTTTTCATGTTAAAACGAAAGTTACGTATGTAACTACGGTTCTATGAATCCCGGATGACCGCCAGAGGGCGGTGCTGAAAGCACTGAATGATCCCTTCGCGCATGCGCAGTTCGAGTAGTAATACCAAATGAGTCACACCTGTGACCCTGGATGACACTCCAGAGGTAATATAAACCCTCGTCATCCATGGCTCTGTTCCTAGAGACCCTTCTCGCGGAAAACGCAAGGGTCCTGAGTGACAGAGAACTCTGGCGGTCATCCGGGATTCATAGAACCGTAGTTACATACGTAACTTTCGTTCTATTTCATCCCTACTGACCGCCAGAGGGCGGTGCTGAAAGCACTGAATGACGAAATACCGACAATGTCACGAAGGGCCCCGAGTACAAACCTCACTGAGAAGACTCAGAAGATCCTTGCTGAATGATGCAGCCAAAAGGATGAGGAGCGGCCACATTGACATTGTAGAGCCTGGTAAATGTGCTCGGCGAAGCCCATGAGGCCGCAGCACATATGGATTCCAAAGACACCCCTCTCATTGCTGCCCATGAAGCAGAAATGCCCATGGCCGAATGAGCTTTAATGGCAGATGGAAGAGCACGACCCAACTCTGGCCCCTGCCCATCCTCGCCTGGAGAGGGCTGAAACTGCGCCAATCTCAACGGCTGGTTACAATGAGAGCGGGACGACACCTTAGGCACGAATGCCATGTTAGGCCACAGGGTGACACCAGTGCCATCAGGGCTCCACCTGAGGCATGTGGGACTGACAGAAAGGGCGTGTAACTCTCCAACCCTTCTGGCTGAGACAACCGCCAACAGGAAAGCGGACTTATATGAAAGCCACTTAAGCCTTGCCTCCACCAAAGGCCCAAAAGGAGGGTGGCACAGTACCTCGAGCACCAAGGATAAATCCCACACCGGAATACGGGGTGCGGCCTGTGGCTGCGGCCGACGAGCACCCCGCAAAAACAGAGAAACCAGGGGGTGGCCCCCCACTGACCAAGTCTCTACCATATCGTGATAACACGAGACGGCAGCAATATATACCTTCAGTGTCGAAGGAAATCTACCAACATCCAGGAGATACTGAAGAAACTCCAAAATAACAGGGATCGGAGATGACACCGGATCCACACTACGGTCAGAACACCACTGGGAAAACAGTTTCCACCTGTTCACATACTGCAGCCGAGTAGAGGGCGCCCTGGCAGTCAAAATGGTCCGCTGAACAGGACCAGTCAACTGCGGCGTGAGCCTTCCAATGGCCAGAGCCACAGACGAAGTCGCCGAGGATGTGGGTGCCATATCTGACTCCCCAATTGAGACAACAGATCTCGCCTGTCTGGGAGCTGCCAAGGAGTGCCGCGACATAGGCTGTGCAGCAAAGGGAACCACGGTCGTGCCGGCCAGTATGGGGCCACCAGCAACAATCGGTGACCCCCCATGAGAACCGTCTGAAGACTTGGCAAAATCAGAGGGAGAGGGGGAAAGGCATACAAGAGGCACTGAGGCCACGGATGTGCCAGCGCATCCCTGCCCCGAGGTCCTGGTACCCCCTGGAGGGAGAACCACAGAGGGCAATGTGTGGACCCCTGTGAGGCAAACAGATCCACCTTTGCCTGACCAAAGAGACTCCAAATCGTGTGCACCACTTCCTGGTGGAGAAACCATTCGCCTGGGGGGGGGGGGGGGGCTGTGGCGGGAAAGGGAGTCTGCAACCAGATTGCCGACTCCTGGCAGGTATACTGCCCGCAGGGTAGCAAGACGAGGCGCAGCCCACAGTAGAAGACGGCGGGACACGTACAGGAGCCGCGCCGACCTGACACCCCCTTGGTGATTTATGTGGTAAACGGCAGAGGTACTGTCTGACCGTATGAGCACATGCTTGCCTCTCAAGTGAGGCAGAAAATGCCTGAGAGCCAAATGAACAGCACGCAGCTCCAGCACATTTATGTGCTCGGCGCGATGCCTCCGAGACCAGGTCCCGCGAACTGCTCTGTGCTGCCACACAGCTCCCCACCCAGTGGGGCAAGCATCTGTGGTGACCACCTCCCTGCGACACACCACCAACCCCATGGGAACTACCCTGGACAGAGACACCCTGTCCCTCCATGGGGCCAGCGCATGGAGACACTGCCATGTGACCCACAATTTCTGACACCTGTGTCGTGTCACGTCCAGGCGGAAGCTGTTCAGCCATCTCTGGAAAGGACGCAGCGACAGCAAACCTAGGGGCACTACATGCGTCACAGAGGTTAGCTTCCCCAGAAGCTGAAGGAAAGTGATAAGAGGAAGGCGACTGCCTAGCCTGAAATGATTGACCATACCGAGTATGTTCGTCCACCCGCCGAGCTGATGGGCGAGCCACCATGGCCACCGTGTCCAAGGACAATCCAAGGAATGTCACAGTCTGGGATGGGGTCAGAATGCCCTTCGCCGGATTGACCCTGAGCCCCAGCCGGGCCACATGGTCCAGCAGGCGGTCCGTATCCCGGATTGCACGTGCCTCTGACGGAGCAATCGTCCAGGTACGGCAAAATGTTCAGTCCACTGGCCTGCAAGGGAGCCAGCGCTGCCTTCACCACACGGGTAAACACCCTTGGGGAGAGGGAAAGGCCGAAAGGGAGCACCCTGAATTGCCAATGGAGGCCCCAATAAGCGAACCTGAGGAACCGCCGATGTTCGGGGGCAATGGGTACATGAAAATAAGCGTCCTTCAAGTCTATCAGCGTAAACCACTCCTGGTCCGCCAGAGACTGAATGACTTCCATTGTGGTGAGCATGTGGAAGGGCAACACCTTCATGTAGCGATTGAGTCCCCTCAGATCTAATATGGGACGCAAACCACCATCTTTCTTGGTCACGAGAAAGTACGTGGAATAGTAGCCGCTGGGCTGCTGCAGAGGATCTACTGCCTCGATTGCACCCTTGGCCAGGAGGGCAGAAAGCTCCCGGTCGAGGGCCTGTGACTTTGCCGGGTCGTGAATGATTGTCATCACCACCCGACCGGAGATATGTGGCCGGCGTCGGAATTGCAGTCCGTACCTGTAAGTCAGAGTGGCAACCACCCACGGGTCTACTGCATGAGCAGCCCAGAAATTGAGCTGCTGTTGGGAAAAACATCCGACAGCCGGCCCACCTGCATAACCGGCTGGCCCCACGGCCCTTAGAGGGCATGGGGGGGGTGGCGGTGGCGGCGACCAGAGTCCGAGACCTGAAACCGCCGTACTGGTAGGCGGGGAACAAAGGCGCCCCTGTTGCCTCCCTGGCGAGAAAAGTGTGGGTCACCACGCGTACCCTGAGGAGGGAGGTGAACGCGCGGACCAGTGGTCATGTGCCTCAACCCCTGAGAAGAGGAAGAAGGCACAGTGCGGCTGAGCTCCGAAAGCTGTTGCCTGGTTTGCCGGGCTTGCACCGTCCGTTCTAGAGCCTCAAGGGCAGCTGAACCAAACAGTTGCCCCGGCTCCACGGGCACATTGCGGAGGGACCGCCGACATGCCTCGGACAGGCTAGACTGGGCAAGCCACACCTGTCGACGAGCCTGGACAATGTAAGACATAGTCCGTCCAAGCTCTCTCGTCAGTAACGCAAACGCCTGCAGGGCTGCGTCACTGAAACCACTAGCTGCAGTCGCACCTTCAATACCCTGAAGGGAGGCAGACAACGCAAACATAAGGTGCGCCAGGGAGTTACCCAGACGGCCAGCCCGAGCTCCAGCATTATAAGCCTTGCTAATAAAGTCATCCGTCACACGACATTGAGGCTGAGGACACCTAACATCCGTGCGTAGCGCTTCCTCAGGTGACACGATGAGGGAAGCAATAGCAGGCTCCACGGCTGGAACACGATCCAGCCCAGCCGCAGAAGCAGTATGCATAGACGCCAGAGCACGCCCGTCTGACGACAAGCGTGAAAAAGCATGAGGATCCCTCCAACAGGCATGCAACTCCCTCAGGAAATCTTCAGAGGGAGGAACAGCAAAAGGTGCGGAGGCACATCCATGCCTAAAAAAGGCACTATGTGAACCAGGCTGCTCCAGCTGAGGAACCTCCAGTTGCAAGCAACCCAAAGCCTGACGCATGACATCCTGCATAAAATGGTCTGTGTCAGCAACCAAGCTCCGACCAGATGACAAGGAGCCAGTAGTAGAAGCCCGAGGAGACTGTGTCTCCTCCGGCCCATGAAAATGGGAGGCCGACGCCGCCAGAGAAAGAACATCGTCGTCCCTGGCCAATGTCGGCATGGGAGGAGAAGAATCCCCCGCCTCTGATAAAGGTGCGTCCTGATGATGGGCATGAAACATAGACCTCATCAAGTCCAGTTCCGCAGACAACTGCTGAACCTTAGAAGACAGGTTCCGGGTGGACCTGGTCTTCTTCCTAGGAGGGGCCGCTGCTGCTGCAGCAGGCTCACAGAGACGCTTGGAGCGTTGAGGTGGGGGCAAGGGTAACTGACCTGAAGGTGGGAGGTCAGGTGCACCTGCCGGGGCCACCTGTGCCATCCTTTCCAGTCTCACAGCCCGTGGCATGTAACTACAGTCCATGCACGGAACACCTGACAATGCTTCCCGCAGGTGATCAGGGCCAAGGCAGGCAGGACACTGGTCGTGCCCATCTGCCTGAAGCACAGCCCCACAATCTACACAACAATGGGAACCATCCATATTATGCGTAAAAATACACCTACGACCTAAGGCCAAAGCTGGGAGCAGGTGCGCGAACGCCGGCCTTCACCGGCTACGACCAAAGACGAATATCCAATAGTAACAGCAGATGGCACACAGGTAGGGTACCACAATCTGCACCAGAAACGAAAGTTGGGAGCGGGTGCGCGGACGCTAGCCTTCACCAACTAGGAGGCGGAAACCAGACAAATAAACACCCGTGACCAAAGGCCAAATCTGGGAGCGGGTGCGCGAACGCGTGCCCTCACCAGTCACGACCCCAAAACATGTAGCACTATGAGTGTCCAACAATTAACAGCAGACGGCACACAGATATGGAGGCACAATCTGCACCAGAAAAACCAAGGGTGGGAGCGGAAATCAGATTTTAAAAAACCAAACACACTCACGAGTTAAGGTCAAAGCTGGGAGCGGGTGCGCGAACGCGTGCCTTCACCAGTCATGACGCAACATGAGTAGTCAATAACAGTAGGTGGCACACAGGTAGGGAGCCATAAACTGACAAAAAAACAAAGCTGGGAGCGGGTGCGCGAACGCGTGCCTCCACCAGTTATGATCCACGACATGCAACACCACGAGCATTCAACAACAACTGCAGACGGCACACGGGTACGGAGCCATAATCTGCACAAGAAAACAAAAATTGGGAGCGGGTGCGCGAACGCTTGCCGTCACCAAACAGGAACCGAATTGCAAGCAAAAGCAACTCGAACAATAGAAGGCGGCAGCCAGGTAATAATACAGAACATTAAAGACGTGGGACCAGAGCTGGGAGCGGGTGCGCGAACGCGTTCCGTCACCAAGTATGACCCAAACACATGCAAAAATAACTCGACTACTCACCAGTAACCAGTCAGGAAACTCAAATAGGGAACTAACACCGTCAGTCCACACACTGTCCACATGGGATGGGTGCGACAGTAATACAAAGAAAACTGGGAGAGGGACGCGGTCGTTACCTTCACCAGGAGAAATGAAACGCTAACACCGTTAGCTGCGTTAGCCGCGTGACACTATGGTCACACAGTAAAATAATAACAAACCTCCAACCGGAGAAGCCCGTCGCAGCCCCTGGAGGGCGAAATTCGCAGCTCCAACTATCAGAGGGCGTCCAGCAACAGGGCAAATCAAGCACTTAGCAAACTGCTAAACTCTTGCAATTGAACTGCACGCGAGAAGAAAAGAGGAACAGAGCCATGGATGACAAGGGTTTATATTACCTCTGGAGTGTCATCCAGGGTCACAGGTGTGACTCATTTGGTATTACTACTCGAACTGCGCATGCGCGAAGGGATCATTCAGTGCTTTCAGCACCGCCCTCTGGCGGTCAGTAGGGATGAAATAGAACTATAAATGGGTTGGTATAAAGTGTCAGAAAATCATCCAAATCCCCTTTTTCATTAAAATAAGCAGTGTTTCTAATACTCCCAACAATTTTACATTAAATAAATCTCAAATGTCCACCACTTTCCCCCTTTTTCTACATATTACTCATCTGTCCCACACTACATCCCTTTTTTGAAATGCTTGTGTTTTTTAATTGTTTTCCAACCGACCCAAAAAGAAACAATTTCATCCAATTTTTATCAATATATTCTTTCACTCCAAAACCAACTAGTATTTTCCTTATTTTTTGGAAACATTCCAGCTTCTCACAATGAAAAAACATGTTTCGTTCCCTCTCTTTTTAGCATATTGTACACACTTCATTTTTTATAAAAAAAACCAACCATTTTAAATAATCTCATTTCATTTAAACAGTTGTGGCCCAGCATAAAATCTGCATTTTCTAAAATTGAGCACTTTAATTTTTGCCTTTTATTTGCCCATATTTCTTCCTTTGTTATGTTTCCCACCACTGTAACCCAATAACCATTTGAAATCATGCTGTTTGAATTCAATTGTCCTAAAATATGAATAAAACTGCTTCAGAACACAAGATTTGAATGGTTTATTTACTATTTTAAAAATGTCAAAAGTTTCTATTTTTTAAATTTCATTTGTTTTAATTTTGTCCTTCCAATTCTTGGGTATGGTACTTTCATTTTCATAATCATTTTTATTTCCTTTAAATCATCAATAAAAGTTCAAAAAGGTAAGAACTCTGGCCTTATTTCATAAAAACGATCTCTGATCTTCTTAAAACCTGCTCTTCTGGAACGGCCAATGGTCCTGGATGGACCTTCACCAGGAGCTGCATTTACAGATACAATATAGCCAGATCAGTTTTGCAAACAATATAATTGTCACAGTTACCATAGTAATTTACATATACTTGCAGTTATACTACAGTTTAGTTTATTTATTAGCACATCATACAAAGAAAATAGGAACGATCACAGTTTACAAACAATTTACATAATTGTGCAGGAGAGCATGGAAGCCAAAAAAGGCTTATGTGAATATTTCCCCAGAAATAAATAATACATGCCGGGGGGTATATCACATTAAATTAAAATGACATATATATTAAATAGTAATCTCAAGTGAAAACCACAAAACACAAGTCTAATTTAAAAGCATAAAATACTAATCATATGATATATAGCCTTTAAGCCTTATTATTCTTATTATTCTTTTAATTAGAGTCCTTTATAGATGCTTCTTAAACAACGACAAAGACAATGATGATTGAAGTTCAGGACATAGACCATTCCAAATATGCGGTCCACAATATTTTAGAGAATACTGACCGACAAGTTCACAGTAAGGAAGATAAAATCGATTAGAGTATTGTGTAGGATAATTGTGAACAACAGAAGACAACATAAAGGAAGTTCTGGAAAACTTTAGGAAGGACAGGAGTTAAGTGAATAAATATAAATATTCACATAAAAAACTGAGAGAAGTTGGATTTTTTTAAAAAGTGGAGCAGATGACTCCAATCTCTTAGAAAAACTAATAATTCTTACAAATTCATTTTGAATTAGGAAAATCTTGTAAAGATAAGTAGGACATCTTGCCACCCAAACAGTATTCCAGTAAATAAGGATAAATCCGGCAATAATAAAATAAATAAATAACAAAATCAAGTAATAGGAATGATTTATCAATGAATGAATTCTGTTCAAGATGCCAATTAATTTCATGTTTGTTTGTTTTTTACAGACCAGATCAGTGTGGAATTTCCAGCTTAATTTTTCATTAACAATGACAGCGAAGACTTTAATTTGAACACTTCCTTTATGTTTGAACACTTCCTTTATGTTCTTTATGTTTGAACACTTCCTCCCATGAAACCTTCTCCAATAGGATTTTAAATAACTCCCCTTTTCTTTGAAAATATACGGTAATTATCTTTTGCCTAAGGTTTTTTTTTTTTTAAAGGACTGGTTCCTTTAATTAAAAAATAATATGGGATGTTGGGAAATGATCAAAGAGGTCAACTAACAGTACACTAGAAATATTCTCATTCACAAAATAAATAGTACAAATATTATCAATCAAGTTTGCAGATGAGCTGAAGAGCCCCAACACACTGTTTCTGACTTGGGGAACGTCAATCTGCTCTCTTTTGCTCTCCCTTTCTTTCATGTAAGAAAACACCTTGGCTGGAGACATCAGGAGAAATCTGTGTAATCCCACCACACCTGTGCAGAACACAAAACCATTGGTCAGTTTAAACCACACAACAAAGGTTAACATGTGCAGAGTCACGTGGTTTGAAACTATTTGTGGTGAAAGTGTCAGTTCAGCATTTTATACATAAAATCCTTTTTTTTTTAGGTCGTTTAGGATGATTTATAGCCATTCTGATCACAATTTTTACATTTGTTGCTGAACCAACCGAGTATTTCAGGTTTCAAAATAAAGCCCCCCGGCCACACACTTTAACATTACACTCGACACTCAATGGACACTCGAAAAATCATTCATAAAACAGCATTACACTTCCGTTTGCAAAGACGTGAAACTCACCGTGTGGTCAGAGATGGAAAATGATACGTTGACCTAAAAATCTCTGGAAAACATAAACCCAGACAAGTTATACGTTTCTGTCCTCATCCTTTGATTGTTTAGCTCGTATCACTCCGCCACCGGAAACGGAAAAGGCAGTTTGTATGTAACCTGTAGTTTTAGTCAGTTGCAGTACATTGCACTACGACACATAGTACAAGATACTATACAATGCAAGATTACAATGTTGCGGCCACACCGAACGAATTTAAATGCGTGTCTGTACTAGGTTAACCAGATGAGGTTGGCTGAAAGTCAGGGCATGCGGGGGTGGGGTAGCGCTGCGCTAACGTACAACAATAAAAAATATATGCATTTTCAAGCTTGTCAAGTAATGTTATTCAAGTAGCCTATTTAATAGTCCATTAATCAAATATCATTAATACAAGTGGTGAAATACACATATAGATGTAACCTTGGAATAGACCTAACATTGTTGAATGTGGAGACGTGGGAAGTAGAATGAACCCCAGAGAGCATGTCTGCCCTACAAAGCACTAACTGCATTTTTTTTTTTTGGGGGGGGGGGGCAACATGAGTTATTGTATATTTTGCAACATTTAAATAATTAAATTAAATAATTATTTGTCATGTCTTAAAATTGTATTTTAATTTTTAATCAATGTGAAGCACTTTGGGCTACAGTGTTTCTATGAAAGGTGTTATACAAATAAAGCGTATTATTCTTATAAAATATCTCATTTCAAATGTCTGTTGTTTTGGAGAAAATTGGTGGGTGTTTGTACAGTAACTGCAAAAAGTACTAGTAAAACTAAAGAAAAAGACAGTAAAGACCATTACTGTGTTCTTACCAATGTCCATTTAGGACCCTGGACCAATAGTCAATCACTGTATTAGACTGAAACACGTGAAGGAATTACTGTATTTTCTGCACGCTAAGGTGCACTCTCAATGAATGGTTTTTCATATATAAGGCACATTAAGTGTAATAAAAATTATGAGATAAAAAGTCAAAATGATGGGATAAAGTTTAAATTCCCAGTCACGAAGCACTGCCAAAATTAATCCTTATATAAGGCACTCTGTGTTTTTTTTTACTAGTTAATATGCAGCAACAATACTGCCTCATGTCCAATAATCTACCTACAACTACTGGGGCTGAACAATAAGAGAACTGTAAGGTTATTTTTCTCAGTTTGGTGTCTGTGCAGTTACTATATAGGACAGTATTGTTCTGTATATTTCCTGTCGACCTTGTAACTGCTAGTGACGCAGGCTATATATTATGTCTTCTATTGCTTTGGATAAAAGCGTCTGCCAAATGCACTGTAATATAATGTAATGTCATTTCAGAGAAATCTGTCCAAAAGTTACATTGACTGTAACTAGGGTGACCACTGGTATGAAAGAGGACAGGAGGACACTTGTGTCCAAAAAAGAGGACAAAAGCCCTAAAGTTAGGACAGAGGGGCCCGGGGGGGGGGCTCTAAAACTGGACTGTCTGGACGAAATCCAGACGATTGGTCACCCTAAGTGTAACTAGACTACTACGGTAGCACCTAAGATTTGCTGCCACTAGGGGCACCTAGCACGGCTCAGCTATTAAAATGCTGTTAAAAACATGCAACCGTTGTAAGCTACATGTCTGATGTGGATCATTAACCAAAGCAACCTTTACATTTCTGCTCAGTACTTTCATTTAATCAGGCACTCATACAGAAAAACACAAACAATACAGTCACCCAATCAATGACACATTCAAAGCTGCATAATATTGTGTCATAAATGCAGATTAACACCTGAGATACAGAGCATTAGGCTGTTGCATGCTGTTAAAAATATGGTCCACGTTTGAAATAATTTGGCCTGTAACGTACAGAAGAAAAAAGATAAATAAATAAATTACATAATTGGAAGACTTTTTCCCCCCTTTCCAAAATATGATTATTTACAGCAACTCTGACCCCTAAAACAACAAACACACACTGAAAATGTTGCTGGACCAGAATCAAGAAGCTACCGTACGATTGTCAATTATTGCAGTTTGTGCTGTTGTAGAAAGTATGTACAGATGTTTTGTTTTCTGATGGTAGAGAATATAATGTAATATAATGGGAAGTGTGTGCTACATATGGGGCCTATCTATCTTGGATAGATGGAAACAAATGTCTAATGTACAAAATGTGTATTAGAAACTAAATGAGTATGAGGAGAAGATAATAAGATTTAACACTATGAAATTAAGATTTTTGAGGAAAAAGTCACAACATTCCAAGAAAATAATCAAATTATCTTGAGAATAAGTTGTATTATCCTGAGAAAGAGTAAGAATATTATAAAGATATTGAAGCCATATTATGCAAATATTATCATTGCTGGAAATAAAAACCATTATTTTAAGAAAAACAGATTTTGAAGATTGAAGTAATCCAAGTAATAAAGTTGGACTTTTACATATTTTTAACCAAGATATATATATATATATGTATATATATATATATATATATATATATATATATATATATATATATATATATATATATATATATATATATATATATATATATATATATATATATATATATATATATATAAATAATTGATCATTAAAGTTCAACAGTTTCCTCAAAATGGTAGAACTTCATTCTCCAAATATGAAGAATTGTATTGAAAATATTTTAGGTTTTGTTCACAATGCAGCCCTAATACTCATGGACACTGATGTTTTTCTTCAGCCTCTGAAGTGTTTAAAAGCAGGACAGATTTGTCTTCCAACAATCAACACATATGTTATTTTTTCAGCACTGTGATATTGTTAAGCCATGTTTCCATTAGTATCGGTTCTACCTGATTTGACTGGTTTTGGGGCGTTTCCACTGTGAAAAAGGATCCAGTACCATGTGCTAGATTTTTGGTTCCAAGTGATACTATAACGTGAAGTGTAAACAGGTAGACAAAACATAACTGCCAATAATGTAATAATTTGGGCCCATTTGAAATGTAATGAAGCCAACAATGTAATAATATTACATTATTATTATTACGTGATTGACCTTACACAAAAAACATTGATAATGTAAGTTAGTCTGCTAATAATGGAACAAACTTTCTTTTATGTATGTAGTAGTATCTTTAATATTTTACTGTTCATATTTCTTCTCACCTCTGCATGGTGTAAATGCAGAGGTTAATCTGTTAACCTCTGCATTTACACCATGACCTATGCTGGAAAAATGTTATTACGTTATTGGTTTTATTATGTTTTAAATGGGCCCAAATTATTACATTATTGGCAGTTATTACGTTTTGGGTTGTAACACTCCATTTAAAAAAAACATATTCTGAGTTACAGTAAACAGACTGGTCAGTTAAATTCAGTTCACAACACAATGGTGTCATTCTGCAAAATTTTGCCAAAAAGCCACAAAAATGGTGATATGTTTGAAATGCCACAGATCATAAAGTTTAAGGAATTGAAGCTTTAAACTTTTTTGTGACTATTCCTGATCCCTCTCTTTGACATCCCACTGTAATACATTTTCTTATGTTCATTTTTTCATTAAAAAAAACAAACAAAAAAAGAAAATCAGTAACATAATAAGTTCACCATGTGCACAATTGATCACATCCTTCACATCATTATAGATTTGTATAGTTGTCATCTTTGTCAGGAAAAACATTGGAATGGTGTTTAAAACGTGGTATTATTTCATAAATCCATAATAGGAATCTATAGGATTTTGTTTTTTTACTTTTCTGAGAGGGTGACCCAGGAAATGTTTGTTTCCCAGGATGCTTTGACATTTGATGAGTCAATACATGGGACAGTGGATCGCTCTATTTATGACCATTGTGTCTTCAAACTGCTTAGTACCTGTGTGGATTAGTATATGGAGTAGAACAAATTATGCCCCCTCAATAACACACATTTGTCACTAGCGGGCAGGGGTCTCAAACATGTGGCCTGGGGGCCAAATGCAGCCCGCCAATGGTTCCAATGCGGTCCCTGGGATGAATTTACAAAGCTCAATATTTCTACAGTCAAGGCTGTGGAACTGACTTTAGTTCAGGTTCCACATACAGACCAATATTATCTAGAGTCAAATAAAATAAAAACCTACAAAAAAATGATAAATCCATCTTCTGGGTTTGATGTGAAAAAGCTTTGACATTGTGCTGATAATGACAACTTCAAATTTTTTATCTTTGTTTTAGTTTCAAAAAATAACATGAAAATATGGAAATATTTATATTTACAAACTATAATGTACGAATAAAATGAGAAAAACCTGAACAAGTAACACACATGAAATGTCTAAAGAAAATTCAGGAAAATTTTAACAATGTTTTACTTCTTCATATAACAATTATATGTTGAAGCAAAACATTGTTAAAATTGCATTTATTTTTCTAGGATATTTCAGGTTTTTTCTGGTTATTCCCATCTTTCTTGTTTGTATAGTTTGTAAAAGAACACAATTATTTTCCTAATTTAATGGGGGTGTTTTACACTAAATCAAAGACCAAAGTTATCAGTTATTATTTACATGCGAACTTGTAACTTGTTCTTGTTTTTTGTTTTCATTTTCATATTTAAATAAAAAAAAATGTAATTATTTTTTTTTCAATTGACTGTTTTTAAATTGTATCTTGATGCTTTTAATGTTTTATGTAAAGCACTTTGAATTAGCTGGCTGTTGAAATGTGCTATACAAATAAACTATTAAATATAAACTATATATTTACTGGTCTAACCACTGGAAATAAAATCAGGCTGAATGTTGACCCCTGACCCCTGAATTAGTGACTTCCCATTTTACAACGTTTCAGAAAAATTCCTGAGATTGGTTTAAAATATGAACTGTAAATCCTGCTAGATTCTGTTGAATGCTCGCTCACGCCGTGCCCTCCATGTCATGCAAAAAGAAAAAGACAAAACAACAGGTCAATTCAGAATCACTGCATCTGCCACCGTCAGGATGTTAAGCCACATTTTGTAATAACGGTGTATTTTGTAATAAATGTCCAAAATGTAATAACTTTTTCATTTAATTTTATAATAAAACTGCATTTTAAAATAAATGTTGCCACATTATGTAATAAGTTATTACATTTTGAGAAGATTATTACAAAATGCACTTGCAACATTTTTATTCTCTAGAAAATGTAATAACATGGTGCATTATGTAATAACAATTCTAAAGCACAGTTTATTTGATTGTTAATTGTATTTTACTTTAATTTGGGCATACATTTTAGGTGGAATTTGCCAGAAAACCCCTTGGGGCTTAAGAGGTTAGATAATGTAAGTGTCTTCTGCTTGTTTATAGAGCTGCTGTGACCAGTTCATTTATCCACTAACATTCATTTTAAACTAATATGAAATTGCTTCAAAAGGTTAAACAAGCAACAAAGTTTCTATTTCCAAAATATATATGTAATTTCAAATTGATGTCTAATTACCAGCCAAGACATAAACCATTTGGAATGTTTCCCAAACAGCTCCTTCAGTTTTAATGTCACACCATCAAAGCACCTGCTGCTGCAAAACACATAATGTGGCCAAATTTATTACAAATTGCAGCAGTTTATTACAAAATGAAATTAGAAAGTTATTACATTTTTGGAAGTTTATTACAAAATGCGACTCAACAAGGATGTAGTCGGTGAGAGGAGTAATGTACATCCAGTACATTTTTGTCCACTGTCCCCCCCAGGGGGGACATAGAAATGCTGTTCGTCCGTGCGTCCGTCCATCCGTCCAGGAGCACTGTACTTTCAATAACTTTTGTCAGCTTTGATGGAGGATCACCAAATTCACACCACACATGCCTCTCACGAAGGCCTTGTTCAAATTGGATGATGACTAGTACTTTTTGAAATGTTTTTTGTCATTTGTGTGACAGTGGTCACAGACCAACAACAGGCTATTTTCATCAGAGGTGGTAAAAGTACTGGCATTCTGTACTTAAGTAGAAACGACCTGTGTGGAAAAAAATACTCCGGTAAAAGTAGAAGTGCATATTCAACATCTTTACTGAACTAAAATTTAAAAAGTACAACTTCTCAATTGTAATAAAGTAGAAAACTGCTTTTTTGTCGATAGATGTAATAATACTTATTTAACTAGGAGAAAAACAGAAATATTTAAAAAATATCCCCAAAAAATAAAGCCTTTAAAAGTGAGTTACTGTGTAGATGATGTGTTTTATGGGGTCATTGTACTCAGTTTAGTGGGTATGGACAGGACATTTAGGAACAATGTAAAAGTCATAAATAGGAGATTGAAAAAGAAAAGCATAATTATGAGAAAAAAATATAAAGTGTCAAATAAAAACTCCAAATTATGATATAAAAAGTCAAAATTCTGAGATAAAAAGTTAAAATTATGATATAGTAAGATTATGATTTTTCATACCGTCACGTTTGTCTAGTTTGAAATATTAATAAGCATATTCTGAGAAAGTAAAGAGTATAAAGTACAGACATTTATATAAATGTAAGGAGTATAAAGTACAGACATTTATGCAAGAATGTAGGGAGTAAAAGTAAAAAAGTTGCAAGAAAAATAAATACTGAAGTAAATTACAAATACCTAAAAAAAATCTACTTATGTACAGTAAAGGAAGTACTTTTACTTAGTTACTTCCACCTCTGATTTCAACTGTAGTCTGAAGTGTTACTGCAGTCTGAGGGAGAAGGGTGATGGGTAGAGGGGGGGGGGGGGCTCTGGTGGGGGTCATTCTTGGAGCAGTGCATCCCTCCAGTCAAAGGTGTGGTTGGGTCCATGTGTGAGTGGGAGGATGGGCGGGTCCACTAACTGCCACACCCCTGTGTCCGCTTGCTCTTCACAGGAGCAAAAGCCAAGGTATGGGATCTGAGGATAAAACAGAGAAAAGACATTTACAAACTAGAATATTTTAAACGTGTCACCGTTGACACATCAGTGGTTAAAGGGTTAATAAAGTTTGACTAAGTGATTTATCTGACTTTTGTTTCACTTACAGTATAGTCTAGTGTGCTTTATATATGAAAAATATAAATAAAAATAAAAAACATTCATTGATAGTGTGTCTTATAATCCACTACGTTCTATAGTGCTGAAAATATGGTAAATATATGTTTCTGTCATTTGTACAAATCTTGAGCGTGTATCCAGTTTTTACATAGTGATCTTATATGTTTTAAATCAGATACGATGTGCACTGAACAGACCTTTCGGACCACTTGGATGAAGTCCTTGGTGCTCTGTGGACTGCGGCCTTGTAGCTGTCGTGTGCAAGCCTCTAAGGAAGAGGCGTGGGCTACAATTAGCACATTAGTTCCTACAGAGACAGTGGAAACCCAGGCAGGATACAACATTAGTGGTGGATAAAAACAATGAACACAAAAGAAAATAGTCTTGTAAAGGTTCATACCGTTTTATAAAGATAACTGTAAAGTTAGATTCTTTGTATTTTTTTTTTTTTAATTTAACCTTTATTTAACCAGGAAAACCTAATTGAGGTAAAAAAATAAAATAAATTTTTTTTCCAAGAGTGTTCTGGCCAAGATGGGCAGCAATACAATAATTATATTCATTCATAAAACAAAACAAACATCATTATAACAAGGTGCACAGTGTCAAGACAAACCTTTGCAAAAAAACCAGTAAAAAAAATAAACCAAACAAAAAAAAGTACATGTGCAAGTACATTGGTGGGCGGCTGTGGCTCAGTTCACAAAGAGTTCACACTTTGTGTTTAATGTACCTGCACATCAAATAAAACATCTGCAACCAGACACCTCTTAAATGTTAATACCATCCTCTTAAATGTGTCCAGTGAAACCAGCTGTCTAAGCTTTAATGTGTTTTGCAGTCCATTCCAGGTGAATGGAGCAGCAAACTGGAAGGTCTTTTTCCCTTGTTCAGTTCTAACTTTAGAGACACACAGAAGGAAATGATCTTGAGAACGAAGATTATAAGTGATGATGGTTCTCTGATTAATGTAAGTCAGAAGGTAGGATGGGACCAGACCTAGAATAGAATTAGAAACTAAAATACACCAATGAAGGGATAGCTCATTATTTTTCACATGAATGTGTTTGTCATCAGTGTCTTTACTCTGGTGCACCCACAGTGACTTAGCCCCGACAGTGTCCTGTGAGTCGAGTTCTGGTACGGGTTTGATCAAAGGTTTCCTTGGGTCAAAAAAGTAAAATGTGTTTCTTCTCAAAACAGTATGTGTTTGACTGAGTGATTTATTTACATAACAAAACTGTCACAGAACAAAAAGTCACACCTCGTCATTGCTTGGACCTAGTGATCAATGTGCGTTGTCACTGCTAACAGCTGTGTGCCTTAGCAAACTACTTTCATCAGTTGTTCGGCAGTGTTTGTGACTGCTACGTGCAGGCGCACAGCTGTTAGCAGTGACAACACACATTGATCACTATTGAGAGAAAGTAGGTCCAAGCAATTATGAGGTGAGTTTTTGCTCTGTGACAGTTTTGTTATGCAAATAAATCACTCATTCAAACACATATTGTTTTGAGAAGAAACATGTTTTTTTTTTTTTGTTGACCCCAGGAAACCTGCCGGGACTACTTTCGCTTTGACCAAAACCGGATCAGAACTTGTCTCACAGGACACTGCCGGGGGTAAGTCACTGTGGGTGCACCAGAGTAAAGACACTGATGACAAACACATTCATGTGAAAAATACCGAACTGTCTCTTTAACAGACAGGTGCAGTGTTTGTTTATATGCTTGACTAGTTTCAGCTACTTCCTGTGGCCTTCATCAGAAGTGTCACATGATGTTGTTGCGAGCTTCTTATAGGATGTTTCAGGAGGATTGGCCAGACAATCAATCAATTGACTTTATTTATATATCACAAAAATCTAAAACATGCAGGACACCAGCCCTCGAGGACCAGGATTCCCCACCCCTGAGTTAAAAAAAAAACTCCACTATACCTGTCTGTTAAAAAGAACCAAACTTTACAGAAGAAAATAAGTACAAGTTCAACAGTCTTATTTAACCACATATCCCATGAGCCCTTGGAGCTCTACCTGGTCTCTCTTACCAGTGTTTTTGCAGTCAGATAGGATGTCTTTGGTCACTTGGTAGCTCCGGCTCATGTAGTTCTCATAGGACTCAGACACAGTGAGCTTGCTGTCTGGAATCAGAGGTCTGTGAAGTGATGCAACAAAATACATATTTATCTGTTAAGTCCATAGTCATTACACACAGTAGTAACAGAAATATCTGTGTGCTGCTTCTGCAGATATCTGCAGTGGTATGGATGAGTAATAAATACTCCTTCCTGTCCAAACCTGTAAGAGAACCAGTGGTGTAGGTGTCAGGAAAAAAAATAAAAAATAAAAAATAAATAAATGAAATGTGTGTTTGTGTGTGTATGTATATAAGATATAATTTTATATCCCATTGTATATATATATATATATATATATATATTTATATATACAATGGGATATATATACATATATATATATATATATATATATATATATACATATATATATATATATATATATATATATATATATATATATATATATATATATATATATAAGTGTGTGTCTCACCTGTATGTTGTGTCCACACTGAAGTGGGCTGCAGCCAGGTCAGTGGGGGGTATCCACACAGGCAGGGAATCACCTGAAACCCACTTAGTCCATTCAAAAAGCCCTGGTTCAATGCGTAGCTTCAGCCTCCCTTCCTGCTGTAAACCTGTCCACACAACCACACCTGAGCACAGCCCTAGGAATTGGATTTTCATTAGAACATAATAAAACTCAGACTCTGCTCACCTTTCAGGATGTTTTGTGCAGTCTGAACACATCGCAGTGATGGAGAGCAGTACACAAAGTCTATCACTGTCTTACTCTCCAACAGGGCCTCGCCTGGAACAACACATACACTGTTTAAATACTTATTCTTTATAACAGGGGTGTCAAACTCATTTTAGTTCAGGGGCCACATTCAGCGAAATTTGATGTGAATCAGGGTGAACCATTGAAATAATAACATAGCTAGGCCTATGCAGTCGTCTCTGACTGCTAATGGTAGCTATATTCCCAAAACGCTGGGTGCGACTATGGATGTGGTCGAGTGCGTTAGGAAGTTTAAAAATCTGCGAGACATTGTTCAACAACAAAAAGATGTGATGTCAAAAAAGAGTGGGGATCCAGGTGGGAAATGCTAGTGAATTTGTGAGAGTTGTAGCCGTGAAGAGCACATGCCATGTACTCCCCATGCTGGGAAGCTGCGAAGTCCGGGTGGAGGGTGCTGGTAAGCTGGAGTCACGAGCCACCTTTGTATTTCACAAATTCAACCCAAAGGACGGACTGGACCCATTGGCAGTGATGCACTGGCTGACCCAAAGTGAGCGGGTGCCTGCGGTCACCTGCGGTCATCCACAGTTGCGGGTCATTGAAAAATATTTCTAATGATATTCGGCTTGCAGTCGGTCGGGTAAACATTAAAATAACTTGATAAATCATTGTAATTTAAATATTAGGTACAATTTTCTATTATTGATACATACACTTTATTAACTGAATTTCTGTGAAGGTGTCGTACAAACCTGTTATGGAGGGAGCAAGAGAGAAAATAAAGTTAGGAGAGTGGAAGCTCCAGAAACATACAAACAAAAAACTAAGGTTTGGAACACATTCACTGACATTTTTAAAGATGATGAGCGGCTCCCACTGTTTTTGTTTCCGTGGAAACTGGGTTCAAATGTCTCTTTGGATGTTACAGGTTGTCGACCCCTGGTTTAGATGCTGCGTTGATCATTTTTGAATGATGAAGCAGGACAAAAATATTTTCTCAACATATTAACTTACAACTAATGACATTGAATTTTAACACAGATATAAATGCAGGTGTGTGAGTAAGGTCATGTGATGTTCATAAAGACCATTGACTACTTTTCTAAAATGCGGGTCGAGAAGCGGGTTGGGTGCATCCTTTACAAATATATTTATTGCGGTCCGAGTTGTGGGCAGGCTAGTTTAAAAAAAAACGTTGGTTGTGGGTTGTTTATACATCGATCTGCGCATCACCACATGTTTGACACTCATGCTGTATTAACAAGGTGAGTCTGCTGCAGTGTGTGCAACACAATGTCAACTGTTTTGGATCTGCACTGGGAACGTACCCACTATTCTGGACTGCGTGGATCCAAACACAGTGATTGGTGCATCCATGTCGTAATCTCTCTGACCTCCCCATAGTGGTAAACTGGGAGGCATATTCAAGTTAGAGCGAACGTATCTGCCTGCAGACAAACACAAGCACATCATTTATACAATACATTTGATAATGTTTGACAGTTTTTTTATTCATACACTTTATTTCTAACATTTAAACTAAATAAAATAAACAATACAGCAGAAAATATTTGGCAATCATGTCAAAAACAAACCATGACAGACATTAAACAGAACTATTCCACAAAACAATTATAAATATCACTGTTTTAACTGTCTATAAATGGGCGATTCTCTGAATTGGGTGCACATTTGGTGGCTGGCATAAGAATAGTTCAACCCCGTAACAAAAACTCATCCCCATAATAGCGTTTTTGGTTATGGGGTTGAAGATTTTAGCCACATTAGCTAAGGTATGGAACAGTAAACACAAGAAATTAATAAAGTTTCCCAGACAATTATTTTTTTTCCCCCAAACAATACTAAATGTAATTTATGCTTGTAACAGTGTTGAAAGATTGAGCTCGTCAATGTCAATCTGACGATAAAAACAATGAAATATAGGTCAGGAAGTATGATAATACTGACCTGTGTTTACAGTTTGAGTGGGAAAACACTTCAATGATGTAATTTCCTGGGTGCACAGGAAGCTGGACTAAATCATTATTTAAAAAAAAAACCACACTGATTTGTGATCATGTTTCGTGGTTGAACAAAACAATGGGAGGAAATTAACTAAAAAAAGTTCAGAAAAAAATATTTTAATTGTTTTAGAAATAATTAAATTTTTTTCATATTTCTTATATTAAAAAATGGTGGATTATGGAGTTTAATGACTGTTGCTTCTGTAAAAAGAATGTAAAGATAGCTGACATTTCCTCACATTCTCCACCCAGTCAGCAGCCGTTTATCGTTATTATTCTACGGCCCGCTAGAACATCCCGTTGAATGATGTCAGTGGGCGGATTTTTTTCGATAACCGCCCGCTGCCTATGGCAACGGGTTTTGTCACTTCAGATTCACTGTACCATATCACTCCGCAGGTACTCCGGCCACTTTTACAGTAAATATTAGCTTCGTTGTAACTGCAATGTTAATCTATCCTGATGTTATCCTGACCGTAGTTAGGAAATCAGGGAAAATGACCGTCCTCCTCTCGTACAGTATCTCCAGGGCCGAAGTAAGTTAACTCCTCTATGCTGGTTTTTAGAAAACAAGGAACGGTTTCAGTGAGCTTCGTTTTCAGTATTTATTTGCATGAACGGGACAACACCTGCTCTGGTCGCCAACCTGACTGTGTACATCCCTCTCTCTCTTTTC
This sequence comes from Siphamia tubifer, assembly GCA_020466265.1. Taxonomy (NCBI): domain Eukaryota; kingdom Metazoa; phylum Chordata; class Actinopteri; order Kurtiformes; family Apogonidae; genus Siphamia; species Siphamia tubifer. The sequence continues at coordinate 9,755,793 of CM035795.1, forward strand.
TCCGCCTAAAACTCTCTGCACCCCCCTTCTGTCTGCCCCGCCTATTTCACAACACTAGTCTGTTAGAGTAGTGACAGCAATAAACTGTAATAACCCGTAGAATAAGCGGGATAATGCATGGCCTTCGGCGTCGGGGTGTTGTTTGCCCCGTCGGGGAATATTTTTCTGATAGTAACTTGTGTGCCATGCATTATCCCTTGCGTGTTCTCTTTCTATGGTTGTTTCTGGTTGTTTTTCTCTGAATCGTCACAGCTCTGTTGTCACTTTGTTACGCCCGCCCTCTGACTCTATACTTCACTGTGATTGGTCGGCCAGTTTCAGGGAAATCTAGCCAGAAGTTACATTGAGCAGAACTAGACCTAACTAGACCTTCTGCTAGGGGCGTCTAGCACAGCGTCGCTAAAAGAACATCTGTTCGAAATGGAATAAGATGAAGCAATGCTTATCCAGTCTTATCCCAATTTTTCCTTTATATATTTATGACTAACTAATTATTCACAAGTGCCCTGACAAACATTACTATCCAGCAGTGTTTCATTACCCGCTGTCACAGGTTCGGTTTTTTCAAGGATGGTATTGATGGCTAGGACGACAAGACTTCAGTGTTAAAGTGAATTTTTTTTATTTACACCAAGTCCAAAAACCAGCAGTGATTAGGAGTGCTCAATATGTGTAGTGAAAAAATCCAAAAACCCAGGCAAAAAAAAAAAAAAAAAAAAATCCAAATTATTTACAAGAGATCTCAAACAAAAATAACCTACCGTTATCCAAATCACCATTCAGCACACAGATTTCAGCCACACACTTAAATTCTCCAAACTCAGAAAACAGCCACTCGATCAACTCAGTCACTATGAATCTTAAATTTCAAATATCCACTAAATCTATCTCACACAATCTCCAACTTTATAACCCACACTCTCACTGTACAAAATGCACCCTCTATATACCCCCTATGCTCCACCCACAGTCATACCAATCACCACATAATTCAATTAACCCACAGCCTCTCATATTTACATATATAAGACAAAAGCATACCACATGCTACAAATAATGACACAAATTACACTCCATACATTTAACGTAACACAAAAAAAACCCATCACGTCTGAATACACTCCTGTCAGTAGTGGTTCAGTCCGTGGTCATGTGTCCTGTTGAAGCGTGCGAATTATGGGTATTTAGTGGGTGAGGCGGAAGTGTCTCTGCTTCTGTAGCAGGTAAGTGTGTGTGTGTCTGTGTCTGTGTATGAAGTCCAGTTTAAACAGTGTGGGAGAGTCACGCTTCACACATGCAATGTATGTAAAAGAGGAAAACAAAAAAAAAAAAGACGGAAAACGACAAGAGAAAATGCCGGCAAGTCACATTCCTCCCTAGTATATTTAGAAAAAAATAAGGTTTTTAATGCTTTTAAGTTTAGTCCGAGCATACTGTTGTTTAAATGTAATTTCTCCTCTTAAATAATAATCACCTTCTCTTTCTGTGAATAGTTTTTCTATGTTGTCTGGAACAATTTTATTATTTGTCCTATACATGATTTCACACACACACACACACATTTCACATTTGAGCAGCGTATGGGACAGAGCTTTGACTGGGATGGTGATCAGGACGGCAATACTCACCTTTACTGTCTGAGCAAAGGGATAACCAGTATTTGCCAAACACCACATCCATCCTCTCCCCGTGCCGACAGACGAAGAGTGTCCGCTTGGGTTGCCGAGACAGACCGCCACTGATCCGCATTACCTGCTGGATGAAGAAAAACAATGTTTAATTTGTTAACAAGTGGTGCTTGGTACAACAAACCGAGCCCCCCTCACACACATTTTACCAGTTTTGTCCTATCTCTTATCATTGGGAAAACACATTTTTGGTGACTGTGACCTTTGACCTTTTTTAAATGTCATCTTACATCCCACCTGTTCCTCCAAGCATTTCAATCTGCCGCACGCTAGGGGTTGTTTTATTGACATTGTTATTTTTAATCTCTTCTTTTTATAACTGTATTTTTATATGTGCTTTTATTTGTATTCTGTTGTATTTGTACTCATTTAAACTTTGCGACCTCCTTTGTCTGTGAAAGGTGCTCTATAAATAAACTTTACTTACTTACTTGCATTGGATGACAGATGAGACTGAGAATGGGTGTGTCACCAGGACTTGTGTTTTCAGGGCGTCGACTGTCCAGCAGCCCGTCAAACATCCCTCTTTCTTTACTGGATTTATCTGAGGGTCCACAGCTAAAGAATGAGTGGGAGCTGTGGAAGAGGTAGCGCTTTAATATTTACTTTAAACATGTCAAGTCATTTCGGCTGCGTCTCATTACTACCACTTCAACTTCACATTGTTTGGAGTGAACTTCAAAAGTGAGTCATCTTTAAAAAATGAAGTGAGGAGTCAGAAATCTTCTCTTACAGATTGGGAAACTTAAGAGGGAAACACGGTGGCGTACATCACACGTTGCTACGTCAAGTGCAAGAGTGAATGAGTGAATATATATATATATATATATATATATATATATATATATATATATATATATATATATATATATATATATATATTACATTAAAAAAGTTCTTTAAAAAATTCAATAAAACATTTTTAAAATAAAAAAAATATTTTTTTTAAATAAAAAAGAACAAAATCTCCCCAAAAATGTCTCCCTCATTTTTTTTATTTTTAATTTTTTTTACAGAAAAAAACACTAAAACAAAAAATAATTAAAATACATTTTAGAAATTAAAAAATTAATAAATACTACAAATAATTTAAAGAATAATTATTTTTTTTATAATAAATACATAAATATAAAAAAAAAATCTATCTTTCTTACATCACACTTGGAAGCTTCTGAAGAGCTTATCATTAATTGAACTAGGTGTGATAGAAGAGGCAGATATCTAAAACATGCAGGACACTGGGCCACGAGGACTGGATTTGAGAACCACTGGGTTAGGGTACTATGTGTGTGTGTGTGCTCGCGCATGCAAATGTGTCATCGTGGTGTGGATCCTGGCCAACCATCGCCTGCGGAACCAGCACGGGGGGACACCAAAAGATGTCATCGGGGATTCCCTCGGATATGCTCCGCCCACAGCAATCATCACGGCTCCAGCCCATTCCTCCGTGATCACCTGGGCCCTGACAAATATCTGCCTTGTCGGTTGCTCTGGGCAGTCTGTGTGTGATACACAGTTCTGTCGTAGCGTAGTGTAACGGAGTTGATTCCACTTGACACCGTATGGCCAATCGGATTTTCCGTTGCATGCAGCAAACTGTATCAGAAGAACCCATTGGTCGGTGCGGCTCTCCTGGGGCTATGAAAAACATCAGCCAGTAGATTAAAACCGTGCTGTGCTGAGTGACCGACCAGTGTGTGCTTCTTCACTGTTTTAGAGACAATAAAATATATTGCAATGTAAAGAGTGCCGGCCTACATCAACTAAGTTTCAACACAACGCAGACAGTGGTTACAGTAGCTTAGCTCGGCTCCTGTGAAGTGTATAGAAACCTTTGTGTCTTATGCGTCCTGCCGTGTGTGGCAGCTGAGAGACATTTGCTTATTGTTTATTTGTGCCGTATATGGCATCATCTTTATTTTACTCCATGTGTGTGTTTGGAGACCTTGTATTGATTTATATTTGTGCAGGCTGTGAGCCTTTATTATTTTCATTTTGGTTTCCTCTGGTTAATTAATAAACAGCTTCAAGCCAAAACTACAAATTCTTTTGTTACTTCCCTTATTTTTACCCCTGGACTCTTAACATCATTCTGGGTCGTAACAACATGCTATATTTAATTCTTTCAAATCTCCCTGGCCTTCGACTCAGTGGCTCATTGATTTTAGTTCTTTTATTGTATGATAATTTTTATTTATTTATTAATTTTTAAAAATCTGTGTAGTTTTAGCACTTTTTATTGTACTTTTAGATGTATTTTATTGCCTTATTCTCCTTTCTCTGTTTTGTGTTTTATGCCTTGTAGTGTGCAGTGCTTTGTGTCAGCTGTGTCTGTTTTAAAGCGCTTTTATAAATAAAGATGGTATGTATGGTAATTCTCCATTCAAATACTTTACTTCGCTGTGACTCCAACGCTTACTTCTTACAGCCATCTCGGGAAATGTTCCTACACTAATGTTGGAAGTGTGGAATATATGCGTTACATAATGTGCCTTACATAATCACGTCAAGACCAGGAGCATGTGCAGAACGACAGGAATAATGTTAAAGCAGAATTAACTGTTTACATGGGACAAGAATTATATTATTCGGAATTTATGTCGGAATAAACCAGTGACTTTATTAAGAATTTAATTTAATTCGGAATTTTCAACAGGAATTAGGTGTTTACATGGTCACCTTAAAAACCCATGTAAACCCACCTAGTGTTAGGAAGTGGTAGAAATGGGACACAGTCAAAAAATCTAACACCTGTGGTGTCCTTGTCTTTCCTGTTGTCAAATGTTCATTCGGTTTATGGTGTTAATTATCATGCAAATCTCACCCATGTAATACCCAGGTGTCAGACTCATCAGCCAGGTTGACGTAGTTCTCAGGCAGCAGACCAGACAACCCTGAGGCCAAAGAGGTCCCGTAAACCCAGCCTTCACTTGTACTACTCTGGTCCATCGGAGACATGAAGACAAAATCCCCAGAAACTAGTTCCAGCTCGTCCTCATTCTGTGGCATGTAGGGGTACATTACCCGCAATGTCTGCAGATCACACACAGACACTCGTTTACATGTGTCATCAGGACCAAGTTTGTAATCAAGTAACCATTGGGTAGTGACTGTAAACACATTTTTAAAAAAAAAATATATATATAAAAATAATACAAAATAATGATGAAAATTAGAAAAAAATTTAATTAATGAATAAGTGCAAAATAATAATTATGTAAAAAATATAATAAATAAAAAGAAATAATATTTGAAAATATAAATAAATAATAAAAAAATATACATATATTTTTTTAAATACTTAAAAAAAAAAAGTAAATTTTCTTCTTTAAAGTAAACACATCCTCAAAGCTTTGAAAAATACATGTTTCACTTTACACTTTGGTTACCCCCCATGCTTTATGGGGACTTCTGGAAAAAATAAAAATGTATTTATTTATAGAGCCACATCATTTCTATTTTACTAGTGGAACCAGTTATTCCATCCACGCTCCATTCTGATGATTTCCTGCAGTTCTTTAACAACAAAATATCAACTATTAGAGAGAAAATAGACACATTTAGATCAGAAAAAGTAGCGCTTTCAAACCTAGGCCCTTTAATAAATAATTTCACCACTGTAGACCAAACTGATCTCATATCTATTATCATGTCTTCCAAGTCAGCCACCTGCCTCTTAGATCCAATTACAACAAAACTCTTTAAAGAGATTCTGCCCCTAATTATTAGCACTGTCCTAAATATAATTAACACTTCATTAACTACTGGATATGTGCCGCAGTCATTTAAATATGCTGTTATTAAACCAATTCTGAAAAAGCCTACCCTAGATCCTGACATTTTAGCCAATTATAGGCCTATATCCAATTTGCCCTTCCTGTCAAAGGTTTTAGAACGAGTAATAGTTAAACAGCTGTGCCAATTCCTGCAGGATAATAGTTTATTTGAACAGTTTCAGTCTGGCTTTCGTGCCCATCATAGCACTGAAACGGCGTTAGTTAAAGTTACTAATGACTTATTATTAGCCGCTGACATCGGATTAATATCGGTCCTGGTGTTATTAGACCTTAGTGCAGCCTTTGACACCATTGACCACAGTATCTTAGTGCACAGATTAGAATATGATATAGGTATTAGAGGAGCAGCCCTCTGCTGGTTTAAATCATATTTATCTGATCGCTACCAATTTGTTCACGTCAATCAACAATCATCGCAGTCCTCCAGAGTTAATTATGGCGTGCCCCAAGGGTCAGTCCTTCGGCCTATTTTGTTTACACTATATATGCTCCCTTTAGGTAACATCATTACAAATCATGGTATTAATTTTCATTGTTATGCGGATGACACACAGCTATATTTATCGATTAAACCTGATCAGACCAGGCAAATAGATAAACTAAGTACATGTGTCTAAGACATAAAGACTTGGATGAGTGCCAATTATCTTTTATTGAACCCTGAAAAAACTGAAGTCGTTATAATTGGTCCTAAAAATGCGAGAGACTCCCTACCTGACCACATAGTTACTCTGGACAGCTTAAGTGTAACACCCAGTGCCACAGTTAAAAATGTAGGAGTTTTATTTGATCCAGATCTTTCATTCAAAATGCACATTAACCAAACATGCAGAACAGCCTTCTTTCACCTGCGCAACATAGCCAAAATTAGGAATATTCTGTCTAAAACGACTGCAGAAAAATAAATTCATGCATTTGTTACATCACGATTAGATTATTGTAACTCCTTACTTGTAGCGTGTCCTAAATATACCCTAAAAAGCTTCAACTGGTTCAAAATGCAGCAGCAAGATTATTAACAGGATCAAATAGAAGAGAACACATCACCCCTGTGCTCCAAACCCTTCATTGGCTACCAGTTGAGTCTAGAATTGAATTTAAAATCCTCCCCCTTACATATAAAGCCATTAATGGTATGGGCCCCTCTTATCTTAAAGATGATCTGGTTCCGTACCAACCCAATAGAACCCCTCATTCTCAGACTGCAGGTTTATTGAAAGTTCCTAGGGTTTCTAAAAGTACAGTAGGAGCTAGAGCCTTTAGTTATCAGGCTCCTGTCTTATGGAATCAGCTTCCCTTTAATAATAAAGATGCCGACACAGTCTCTACATTTAAAATTAGGCTGAAAACATTCCTGTTCGAGAAAGCCTATGATCAGGATAGTTAAAAAAGTATGTGGTGTATGAGTCGCAGTTCAGTTTGGACTGCCCTAGGAGTTAGAATGCTGGGGAAGTACAGTACACTGAGTTCCTTCTTTCTTCTCTTTCTCTCCCTCCCTTTCTGTAACTTTTACAACCTATCCTACCCCCCCCCCTGGGGGGAGTGGTGGTTTTCCTGACAGTGTCTGCAAGGGAGCCATGGACGACAGGATCTGCAGTTTCTCGCTTGTGCCGACCTGTGACCCCGGACCACTGCCCCTGCCTGTCTGGACTAGCCCCCCTTCCTGCATTTATTTATGGACGTTCATCTATAGCCTGTCCGTCCATGGGAGTGGATCTCTCCTTCAATGTGGTTCTCCTCGAGATTTCTTCTTTTTCCCACTGGGTCTTGGAGTTTTTTCTTGCCGAGAAGGAGGGTCTAAGGACAGGGGATGCTTGGGACTTTTTCGTGTATCTCTGTAGTTGATTGTGTTTTTGTAAAGCCCTTTGAGACGACTTTGTTGTGATTTAGGGCTTTATAAATAAAATTGAATTGAATTGAATTGAATTGAATTGACCATTATTTATATTTAACCCTCGTGAGAACCTGAATTTTGGTCCCCATGGTGTGACTGTGTAAACATATCATTGTCCCCATAAGGATAGTAATACACACACACACACACACACACACAGTCTATATAAGCAGCACAGGTACAGTGTTAGTGGAATGAATAATGTCTACCTCATGGTTTGCAAAGCGAATGTCCCGTGACAACAGGACAGCCAGCCAATCACATCCAAGCTTGACTTCGATGCCCTTTGCCAGTTTCTCCAGTGATGGGAGGTGATCAGTGGGGAAGTTGTAAGCCAGAGTTACATGGAGCTGCTTCTTATGAGGCTCCACATGGACTTCTGGATGAGACGGGATATGGATGAATGAGAGGTTAGAAATGCAAACTGACTCAAACCATGTTCAGAAAAGAAATGACTTGGATCCACCTTTACACTTCCTTCATGTTTGTTTTCAGTTCATTTACACATTCATACTAGCTGTGTTCCTACCAGAGGTGTCAAAGTACTCACAGTCCGTACTTAAGTAGAAGTACAGCTACTGGTGGGAAAAATACTCTGGTAAAAGTAGAAATACTGATTCAACTGTAAAAAAAAAAAAATAATAATAATAATAAAATTTTTAAAAAGTACAACTTAATTTAAATTTTTTTCCATGGATAAAATAATACTTATTTAACCAAGAAAAATCATAAAAAGATTCAAAAGTATCCAAAAATAAAGCCTTTAAAAGTGAGTCACTGTGTAGATAATGTGTTTGATGGGCTCATGGTACAGGCAGAGAATTATGGGAAAATGGGAAGAATAAAAGTCAAAATTGAGATAAAAAAAAAGTCAGCATTATGGGTTTAAAAAAAGCCATGAAATTTAAAAAAGCAGAATTACGAGATAAACAGTCACAATTATGCAAAAATTTTCATTATGTGATATAAAGTCATAAACACAACATAAAAAATACATAATTAGGAGAAAAAGACTAAAAATTATGAGGTAACGTGGTGCAATTGAGATTAAAAAAAAGTCAAAATTTTGACATAAGATGGCACACTCATGAGATTACAGTCATAATTATTATCTAAAAAGTCATAATTTGTCTCATCTACTGATTTTCCTCCTGAAGCAACGGATTTTTCACAGTTTAGTTTGTAAAAAGTCTATCCTGAGAATATAAAGAGTATAAAGTACCGATATTTATATAAATGTAAAGAGTATAAAGTACAGATATTTCTATAAATATAAAGAGTATAAAGTACAGATATTTCTATAAATGTAAAGAATATAAAGTACAGATATTTCTATAAATGTAAAGAGTATAAAGTACAGATATTTATATAAATGTAAATAGTATAAAGTACAGATATTTCTATAAATATAAAGAGTATAAAGTACAGATATTTCTATAAATGTAAAGAGTATAAAGTACGGATATTTATATAAATGTAAAGAGTATAAAGTACAGATATTTCTATAAATGTAAATAGTATAAAGTACAGATATTTCTATAAATGTAAGGAGTATAAAGTACAGATATTTCTATAAATGTAAGAAGTATAAAGTACAGATATTTCTATAAATGTAAAGAGTATAAAGTACAGATATTTCTATAAATGTAAAGAATATAAAGTACAGATATTTCTATAAATGTAAAGAGTATAAAGTACAGATATTTCTATAAATGTAAAGAGTATAAAGTACATATATTTATATAAATGTAAAGAGTATAAAGTACAGATATTTCTATAAATATAAAGAGTATAAAGTACAGATATTTCTATAAATGTAAATAGTATAAAGTACAGATATTTCTATAAATATAAAGAGTATAAAGTACATATATTTATATAAATGTAAAGAGTATAAAGTACAGATATTTCTATAAATATAAAGAGTATAAAGTACAGATATTTCTATAAATGTAAATAGTATAAAGTACAGATATTTCTATAAATGTAAAGAGTATAAAGTACAGATATTTCTATAAATATAAAGAGTATAAAGTACAGATATTTCTATAAATGTAAATAGTATAAAGTACAGATATTTCTATAAATATAAAGAGTATAAAGTACAGATATTTCTATAAATGTAAAGAGTATAAAGTACGGATATTTATATAAATGTAAAGAGTATAAAGTACAGATATTTCTATAAATGTAAATAGTATAAAGTACAGATATTTCTATAAATATAAAGAGTATAAAGTACAGATATTTCTATAAATGTAAAGAGTATAAAGTACAGATATTTATATGTAGCTGAGCTGCTGCATGGTTGTGGTCCATATCTTCTCTGGGTGGTGTTGTCTTATTTCTACTACGTCTGCTTCAAATCTTTTGCTTTTGTTTAGTTACTGTTCTAGCACCACCTAGTGTCTGGAAGTGGAATAATAATTACAATTTCTCTTGCCCACATGTAAATGCAAACTTATGTTAAACTCCAGTTAAGTCTTTAATCTCAATTAGGCAATCATTTTAATTTCTAAGTGCATGTAAATGTACTTAATGTGATTTCATTTCACCACAGAACAAGGTTCTCAAACATGTGGCCTGGGAGCCAAATACAGCCCACCAAAGGTTCCAATGTGGCCACTGGGATGAGTTTTCAAAGGTCAATAATTCCACAGTGGAGGCTGTGGAACTGATTTTAGTTCAGGTTCCACATACAGACCAATATTATCTATTGTCAAATAACATAAAAACCTACAAAAATAATAAATCCATATTTTCTTCTGGGTTTGATATGAAAAACATTTTACATTATGCCCATAATAACAATTTCAAATGTTTATCTTTGTTTTCTCGTCTCATCATCTGAACCAGCTTTATCCTCACTAGGGTCACAGGGGTCACTGTGGGCCTAATCCAGCTACTACGGGTGAAGGCGGGGTACACCCTGTATGAGTCTCCAGTTCATCTCAGGGCTGAACATATATAGACAAACAATCACTCTCACATTCACACCTATGGATAATTTAAATTAACCAATTAACCTATCAGTGCATGTGTTTGGATGGTGGGAGGAAACTGGAGTACCTGAAGGAAACCCACATAGACATGAGGAGAACATGCAAACTCCACACAGAAAGGTCTAATCTAATCTTTTAGTTTAAAAAAAAACATGAAAATGTGGAAATATTTACATTTACAAACTATAATGTAAAAATAAAATGTGAAAAACGTGAACAAGTATGAAAAACATGAAATGTCTAAAGAGAAAAAGAGGGCGACTGTGGTTCAGTTGGTAAAGTGGGTCGTCCAATGACTGAAGGGTCGGCAGTTTATGTCCCGGCTCTGGCTGTCCTGACTTAGACCCCTTCTGCACGGAAATGAGTTTGCGTGAAACGGACGTACTTTCTTAACAGATTAGCCTTTCGTCAAAATGGGACAGGTCTCACGGATACCCCAAAACCATCTCTATGGAAAACAGGTCCCAGAGTGGGAAGATCTGGATACGGTGCCGTTTCTGTATCCGTGTGTGTTCACACCCACATCATAGCCTTGCACCCATAGCATTCACTCTCACCACAACACAGCAACAATGGTGAACAACAGAGTATCAGTGGTGAATGGGTTAAGGTGTTAGCAGGGTTATTGTTGTTGTTTGTATCTGGTGTGTGTTGCGCCGGTAGAAAAAGGATGTGGGCACATGCGCACTTCTTCTATTGTTCTCTTGTATCCAGTAGGGCATTAACAGACATGTCGACTCGTCGACACGTTGACTCCCGTAGCACAACTCGACTTAAATTTGACTTAAATGTATGCTTCTATTAGTAAGTGTTTAATGTCTTTGTTGATCTGATGCATCATGCACATGGACAAATGATAAGTTGAGGCAGAATATTGTTAAAATGTTATTTTTCTTAAGAAATTTAAGTTTTTTCAGAATATTTACATATGTTTTTGTTTGCATATTTGATAAAAGTAAGTAATTTCACAATTTAAAGGAGGTTTTGCACCAAAACAAAGACAAAAACAGTTGTTATTATTTATAGATTATTATGCTAGTATTTTACTGGTACAGCCCACTGGAGATCACATCAAGCTGAATGTGGCCCCTGAAAGAAAATACATTTGAGACCCCTGTTCTGGAGCCCACATTTTGTTTTTGAGCATGTTTAGAGGGTCAAATTGTACTTTAAATCATTACAGAAAAACAGAAAAAAATGCCTTTTAAGGTAAATCTTGTCATACAGTGTGTGAGTGGGACTTGCCTTCCAGACTCAGTCCCTAATAAGTACAACATTCCTTTGAGCTGTTCTCAAATGACACAGTAAACACATGTTTCTCTACTGATGAAGCTCATCTCCCAGAAAACTCATGGACGCTGGTACCTTCTTATCAGTACAGTCAGGGTCAGTTGTGCTCACTGAAGAAACTGTTGTGGCTACAGAAGCTAGAACCTTGCATTCCATTAGACACACATCTAAAACAATAGCCATGACACTTTGTGTAGCTCATCCCAGCAACAAGTTATAGCCCGACAGTTGGTAAATCACATCAATAGGTAAGGTCCAATCAGAAGATGGAGTCAGATGATGTTAGAAAGTTCAACCTATTTGTTCAGGGTACAGTAACCCAAGAAGATAATTATCAACCACACATGAAATTCAGGGATTTTTGACTTGAGTTCCTGAGGGAGCTCCTGTCCACACAGACCAGTGCTGGTTTTCATATTTCACATGTGATTTGAATAAACTGCTGCATTAAAACCAAGAGTGTTCTGTAGTCATCTCTGTAGCTTCCAATCAACAAACATGAAAGTCTCAACAAGAAGCTTAAAGATGATGGAGTGACCAAGGAGGTTTCCTGAACTAAACCCAATTGAGCATTTATGTGGCACACTTGAATGGAAGGTGGAGGTGCGCAAGGTCTCCGTCATCCACTAGCTCCATGATGACATCATGGACCTAGTGAATGACAGTCGTTATCAGTCTTCTGCAGAGATTGATGACAGGCTGACCATTTGAATCAGGTGTTTTGGAAGAAGGATACATCTAAAACGAGTGTGACGGCCCCTCCCCCTTCAGATGCTTGGTTCTCTCCCTCTACTCTTTTCCAGGTGATGAGCCAATGAGGCACACCTGTGGCGGGAGTGCACACCCTACTTAAGTGGTCTCTGGCAGTAATCCAGAGGGCTCGCTGGATCGCTTGAGTCCCTTGTGCGTCTGCTATGGTCTATTCTATTCTGGTCTGGTCTCATCGTGGTCTGGTCTCATCCTGGTCTCGGTCTGGTCTGGGGTTGGCTCTGTCCTGTCCTGCTCCCCTTGTCAATGGGTTTGATTGTTGAGCACATTCCTGAGGGCTGTTGGTGTGAATAATCCCCCTTCCCCTTCTCTCTGCCTCCTGTCTCATCGTTCTTGTTGTGATCTTAGAGCCGGGTGCCCAAATCTAGTCCTTGAGGGCCAGTATCCTGCATGTTTTAGATATTTCCCTCTTCCAACACACCTGGAAGCTATTACATCATTATCAGCTTCTGCAGAACATGAGGCTGAGCTGATGTTTAATTGAACCAGGTGTGTTGGAAGAGGGAAATATCTAAAACATGCAGGATACTGGCCCTCGAGGACTGGATTTGGGCACCCTTGATCTAAAACATGGAGGATAGTGGCTCTTGAGGAACAGGGTTCCCTACCCCTGCTGTATGGGATGGTAAAATACAGACATAATAGTCAGAAACTAGAAAAGCACTCAGAGCGCAAACCTCCGCCCCTCCAAATGAAGAGAGGTCTGCCAAGGGGGTTATGTTTTTGCCAAAGTTTCTTCTTTCTTCTTCCCAGTTTCTTCCCCAGAGCTGTCAAAGCTATCACCCCCCCTTCCGCCGGCACTGCAGGACAATAGACTGAATCACTGCACACTGCACTTCGCCACCCACGCAACCGCACCTTAGTGTATATATGCATATGCACAACGTATATATACACATACAGACATGTATATTTTCTCTCGTATTTGCACATAATTCTATTTATCTCATTTTATTTATTTCATTTTATTTTATCTTATTCTATTCTGTTTTTATTGCATGCCAGTTGGTTTATCTTGTTTCATTTTGTTATCTTTTACACGGGGGTTGCACTGAAAATTTCACTGACATGCAAATGCTCAGTGACAATAAAGACATCTTGAATCTTGAAGTTTGTTTGCCTGTCTGTTTGTTAGTTAGAAAGATAACTCAAAAAGTTATGGACGGATCTTGATGAAAATTTCATGACGTGTTGGGGGTGTCACAAGGAATAAATGATTCGACCATAATGTAAAATTTCAAAGTGATCCAGAATCCAGGATCTCTTCTGGATCATCACCAAAATGTAATCATCTGACAGACAGACAAACAGAAAACAAACTCTGGCAAAAACATAACCTCCTTGGCAGAGGTAATGAAGACAGACGAGATCAGAGGAGATGCATAGAGTTGATTTTGAAAGAAACAATGGACCCTCACAAGGACGATGTGAATTAACGTTACCACTTGTAATTTTTTGTTTTTCATGGACATCAGGGTTTTTAATAGAATGGAAGCTCATTTTCAATGGTAACCTCAGATTATCCAGATGATGCTGTTGATGCTTTAATCTGTCTGTTTATCGTCAAGTAGAAATATGACAGCATTCGCACTAACACTGTAGCAGTAATCTGATATGGCATGTAGCTGCTTAAAATAGCATGAGCAGCCACTTTACATTTTCTACTGCATTTTATTTTAAAGCTGTGGTGACAGATTGAGTGAGAGTTTTAATAACCACCACCATGACTGAGTGTTTACCATTAGTGTTGGCGAATAAAGCTGGTCATCATAGGTTACACAGTGAATGAGATGAACTGATGCTGACATGCAGGATATGGTGACATAAATTAAAGGTGACTCATGCGACAATGCTTGAAAAGGAGCAATCTGCTGATCTCTGGTTCAGCTGGGAGACAACAAATCAACTGGAACATTGTTTTTGTTCCGAACTGTGCTCCTTTTCCCTTAATACCTGCATTCCTGGCAGCTTCTGTGGCAAAGTCGGCTGCAAACTGCTTGAGAACGTCGGCCACTTGCTCCTCCACAAACAGGCCAATGAAGTTGGAGGATGTGTACAGTTCTAAGGGCAGTGGGCTGGGAAAACGACCCTTCCACTGCAGTACAATGGCCTGGAGGGCCTCGCAGAGAGCCTCAACTTTGTGGTCTGCACACTGTAAATGGGATGGACAATCAAGACATAGGAAACAGTACTGTGACACTTTGATATGTGCATGTAAGTGAATGCTTTTTCTTCCCAGTAAAAGGCTTAACACAAAATGAGCTCATAGTCTATCACTGTGTACGTTTCACCTCCAAAATCTCATTATATTTATAATACATTATCAGGTCAGAGTACAATAGATTGATTTCACGCGACATTACATTGTTATATAGTCAGATGGAGGACAGGAAGTGAAGTAGCTTGATGAAGAAAAGTTAATTTTCCGTTGGGAAAGTGTCTATGTTTTGTGTAGTTTACAGCTGTACCAATCGTTGTAACCGAGAGAAGGATAAGGGATTTTTTACCAAAGATTGTCATTCACAAAGGTGAGAAATGGCTGGTCAGTTGGGAGGAGCAGAATCTGCTAATGCTAATGCTAATGCTAATGCTACTGTCCGTGTCTGCAGCGACCACCTTTGTCAGAGGTATGTTCCAAAGCTAACTTTTTTTTTTATGTGCTACATAGCATTAGCTGGTCGTTAAATGCTCATTTACACTGTTGTAATATGGTTTACTTAGTGACATCAAGATGTGTTGCATGTTGATATTAGTTACTACTGCTAGCAGCTAGCAGTGACTAATGTAAACAAACATGCAATACATATTGACATTGCATCTTTACAAATAAAACCAAATAATAATTATTGCTGAGCCTCTTGGTACCAAGGTTGGTACCCACCCACTGACAAAAAAGTTATATGCCTCCAAACTTTTATACGTGTTATTCTGCTGCTAGTGTTGTATCCAATACAGTATACATACATATACTGTACAATGCAATACATATAGTATCCAGCATTCGGATACTGCTCCTTATGCAGTATCTGCCAGTCCAGTCAGTTCCACAGGTGACAAAATTTTTTTGTATTAGAGCATTTAATTGATTGGTTGTAATTGGCGTGTGAAGAGGATTTAAAGCAATATAGGAAAAATACTTGCACCACAACTTTAACAGTCATTAACAACCATGCTACCAGTCAAATTAACCCCACCCCCTGCACCAAATGGCCAAATGGAACATGGCCAACAGGAGCGTTCAGGACAGGAGGGAGGCAGATAATCTGTTCACAAACAAAGGACAGACCTGTTTGTACAGACCCAACATGGCTGTAATGAAAGAATATAACATAAGACGCTATGAAACAAAACAAGTTTTTCAATAAACATTTTCCCTCTTCTTTTCTTTTCCCTCCAACCACTGCAATCTTTTGAGATTCAATTATTCATAATACCCAGTGCTTTAATGCCATTACCAAATGTTTCTTTAGTTCTACTGTCACCACCATTCTCCAAAAAATGGTGGAGCTGCTGCTCTCACTACCTTCACCTGAATCATCATCCACATGGGTTTCAATGATACATCTCTCAAAGCGTTGAGATGACAAAGGTACATTTTTTTAAAAATCTGCTAAAGTGAAATGATGTGGAAAGCCTGTTTTTATCTTGGAAGCCCCCCACTTGGCAGATCAGATTCTAGTCTTCAGGATGTCAGTTTCCTTCATGACACATTCACTGGTGTCCGTCCTGTCTCCAGTCAGAGACAACTTTGTTCCTGGCTGCATCGAAGCTGTCTTACTTTTGACTGTTTTCATAGCAAAAGAGTTTTTAATGGGACAGGATGCTGACCTGACACCCAATCACTTGCATTTATTCTAGAGACTGTAAGTGGATCTGTCTCTGTACAGGGCAGAACTGCTAATTAGTACCTCCCTGGTGTTGTAAGCCCCTGGAAGGTTACCCCTAAGGTTACAGGTCTCCCATGCACCAGACCTGGGCAGGCTAACCAAGTTGGAACAAGCTCCTACACCTCGAAAAGGTTACACAGTTCCTTATCCTGATGGGGTGAAGGCCCCCAGGGTCGTAGCAGATCAGCCTGACAACCTGGCTATAATTTTTTTGTGGAGCCACTCCACATTTTACAAACTCAATGGTGTCTAGAATAGAAACAAGATTATGGCACAAAATTTCCACCACACCATCCTGACTACAACATCAATATCCACTCCGGTACGACTATGCTCTTCCTCTTATTATGACATACCATGCCCAGAGTCTCTTCCCATTCAACCTATACTAAAAATAACCAGCAAAATTTATATCTTCTCCTCCCCCAGGCCCACGCCAAAGACAATGATATCACTCTGACATTAACTTGCCTTTGTGGTATGATCTCTCCACTGTTCAGCATATGCCAGTTTCGGAAGTTTACAGTAAATACACTGTTAGGTTAATCCATATGCTGGCATCCCAAAAAACTACATCATAGTCAATTAAAGAGGTTCAGATTTTTCTGTCTTTGGTGGCCAATGAAAAAATTCAGCAAGAGCTTGATAGGGCAATACACAACCGAGTTTATCAGAAACTCTGACCAGATGTCACAGAAGTTATGTAGCATGTCACTATGACATCCAGGTACTCGTAAAGTTGGTAGTATTCAGTAATGGAATGGGTCTCCAACAATAGTATCTAGTACCTGAGACAAGTCAAGTAAATAAAGTTCCACATAGTGGGAAAGTGGCATTAGACAAGATATTTTCCCCTGGTCAAAAGGTACCAAACAGCTGGTGCTCATCAAACTGATGGTACCCTGAGAATAGAAGAACAGAATCTTTATTATTTCAATAGTAGTTTGTCACACATGCACCCCACACCAAAATGTGTCTTCTGCCTTTAAGAAGACACCGATCATGCATCACACACACTGCATGGCAGAGGCAGTGGGCTTCTCATGTCAGGAAACTGTGGAACAAATGACAGGGTTAAGTGCCTTGCTCAAGGACACATCAGCCAATATCTCTCTGTTAATCCAGGGAATTGAACTGGTGACCCCTCAATCAAAAGCTGACACTCCAGTCACCTAGGCCACAGTTTCCTCATGAAGAGAAGAGGGGATAGAAGAGGCCTACGAGTGCCAGCTAAAGAAATGTCAGGCCCTTATACTCAAGAGCCAGCCGAACAGGTGGAAGGTCTGGAATCTGCCAGTGGAGCTCAGCAGCTTCACTGAACAGTCACCTAGAAGAGCCTAGGGCTGCTGTGAATCGAATGGCTGGCGAGGAGGTATCTGGTAGCCAACATCACCAAAGAAGAAAATGCATATAGATGGCTGAGCAAACTGGGATTTGTCATCTGTGTTAAGTTGGATGGTGCTCAACAGGGACAGATCCAGATCCAGAATGGTGGACCTGCTGTTGAAACCCTTCAGGTGTTGTGGTCCTAAAGTGACAAAACACCAAGGCAGGTGGGCGCCCACCTGAAGAACTGGCATGAGCCCAGACTCTGGGTTTTCATGTTTTGTCTATTTTTCTGTATGTCTTCCTGTTTTTGTCATTGTTCGTGTTACACCTGTTGTGTTCCCTACTTAAACCTCATGTGTCTGCTGTGCAGTATGACTTTGTATGCGATTACCCAGTTTTTTACTTTTGTCTTCTGACTGCACCTTGTCGCCTTACCCCTGTCAGCACCTCAGTTCTGATCGGCTCTTTTGCCTGAACCCCACCAGTGACTCTGCAATGGTTTTTGGATTTCCCTTGTGCTCTGTTCTGGACTTTTTGTGTTTGACCCTTGTCTGCTGAATAACCACTGCTCTGAACTGCCCCCTTGATACTGATCTTAACTGTAAATAATTTTCCCAGGCGAACAATAAAGAAGAAGAAGCTTCACAAATTATATCTACTTGTGTCATTAATAAAGACTTTAAAATCTTAGTCAAGTCTCGGGAGTCTTGCATTTGGATCTGTTTGATTTCTGACGTCCGATGCCACCCAACTCATGCATGGTATGTAGCCAAACCATGGCTCAGGAAAGAGGAACCCCTGCCATGCAGAGTCCCACAGGGACCTGGAAAGGGAGGAAAGAGAGCAGGGGGGGGGTTGTTGCCAATGGTGATAAAACCCTTTATTGTATTTTGCATATTAGCCAGGAATAAGCCATTCCCACCCCCAAAAAAACAAGCAGTCATGCATTCAGATTCCAAATATCACCTCATGTGGTTGGTGATCCAACTGAGGAACACTTTCAGTGACCTTTGATCCCTCAGATCAAGCCTTTGACTCACCATGAAGAACTGGCAGAGGGTGATGTGAGGAAAAATGTTGTGTGCTTTGTTTTTCCCACATGTAACTCTGCTCTGTTGCCAAAAGTGAGAAAGTTGGTTCTGTAGGGGTCCACTAGGGCGCAGGTACAGGACAAACTCTCTGGGCAGGGGGTCATCCAGGAATGGGTCATCGATATGTGAGAAAAGCCTGAGAGGAAACAGAAGGAATGAAGGAAAAGGAAATGCTGATCAACGAAGGCACAAATTCAAAGACCTGAATAAAACTTTGAGTCCAGGAAGAGGAGATAACTGATGCTGGCTTAGTAAAAGATCAACATTAATCTAAAATAAATGAAGAAATAAATTGATAAATAATGTTTTGCACATACTACTTTTACTAATCATACAATAATATACAGCGCCATAATTATTTTAATCACATTTTTGTATTGTAACTATTTACGTGTCTGCTAAGAAACAAAAACCAAATCTATGCGTTTGGAAATCTCTTGGAAATCGCATTGACTGCTGTCTTTTATATTTATATTTCTACATAGAAAATATAACATACAAGATGCACAAATAATAATTGTGTGTGTGTACAAAGTGAAAGAGAATATGAAACTTAAGATGCTCTCCCAATTCCTATATGATTCATGACATTGGTGTCACAAGTGGGAATTTAGCAGAGGTGGGAAGTAACTAAGTAGAAGTATTTCATTACTGTACTGAAGAAGATTATTTAGGTATCTGTACTTCACTTGAGTGTTTCTTTTTCTGGAAACTTTTTATTTTCACTCTCTACATTTTTGTATAAATATCTGTACTTCATACTCTGTACATTCTCAGAGTAGACTCATTACTTTTTTTTAAAACTGACAATTGTGACAGTATGAAAAATAAGTTGTAAATCAGGAAACTATGACATAATATATCAAAATTCTGACTTTTATATCATAATTATGCTTTTTTTTTTTTTTTTTTTTAAATCTCCTATTTATGACTTTGGATTTCCTGACCATACCCACACATTTTTTTCCTGCTTAAATAAGTATTATTTCATCCATGCCATTACCTTTTACTTTACTACAACTGAGAAGTTGTATTTTTTTTCACTTTTACTTCAGTAAAAGAGTTGAATCAGTACTTCTATTTTACCAGAGTATTTTTTTCACGCCAGTAGCTGTACTTCTACTTTACAAAATGTGAGTACTTTGACCACCTATGGACATTTATGATCAAAAATGTTCCAGATGCAGCTCAGTGGAAATTTAACCTGCATGAACAAACACTACTGACTCTGTCGCCTGAAGCTACTAATAAACTATTTATAGAGCTTTGCACCTTAAAATTTTGTATGTTTAAAAACATTGGAAATACTGTGCCAGGTAAAGAACAAAAGTCTTCCAAAAGTTATTCAACAATTTTTTAAACTAAGAGAGAAAAAAAAATTAAGACAGCTGGGTGTCTTTGAAAGAGGAAATGTGAGAAATTTGTTTGGCATTTGGTAATTATGGGATGGACTGAGTGATGAGTTGAAACAGTGCAGATCTCTGTTGAGTTTAAAAAAACATTGAAAGGCAAGTTAATTAAGGAGTACAATGTAAAATGATTGATATTTGATATGATCAAGATGAATAATTTAGAGTAAAATATTGTTTGTTTTGGTTTTCTCTCCTGTGTTCTATTTCTTGTATTAATGATATGCAGGTGATTCTATGGGTTGTATAGGATAGACTAAATAAGCCTAGGCTTCTGTCTACTCCTTTTTCAGTTACAGAACTAGTAAAAAAATAAAAAATAAAATAATAATAATAATAATAATAACTAGAAAAGCACTCTGAGAGCATAAACCTCTACCAAGGCAGACCTCCCCCCACCGAAAGAAGAAAGGTCGACCAAGGAGGTTATGTTTTTGCCAGAGTTTGTCTGTCTGTTAGTTAGCAAGATAACTTTAAGATTTAATATATAAGTGCATGTAAACATACACAGTCAAGGCTGTGGAACTAATTTTAGTTCAGCTTCCACATACAGACCAATATTATCTAGAGTGAAATAAAAACCTACAAAAAATAATAAAAAAAAATTCTGGTTTTGATGTGAAAAACATTTTACATTGTGCTGATAATGACAACTTCAAATTTGTTTTAGTTTTTAAAAATAAGATGAAAATATGGAAATATTTACATTTGCAAACTATAATGTAAGAATAAAATGTGACAAACCTGAACAAGTTTGAACAACATGAAATGTCTAAGGAAAATTCATGACAATTTTAACACATTTTTCTTCTTCACATAAAAATGACATGTCACAAACACTGGTAAAATTGCATTTATTTTTCCCAGGAAATTTGAGGGTTTGTTCCTGGATATTCCTATTTTTTGTTTGTATACTTTGTAAAATAAAACATTTTTATAATTTTATGGGGGTGTTTTGCACAAAGACAAATTATTATTTACATGATATTCTATTATTTTACTGGTCTGACCACTGGAAATCAAACCAGGCTGAATGTGGCCCTTCTATAAATGTACGGAGTATAAAGTACATATATTTATATAAATGTAAGGAGTACAAAGTATAGATATTTATATAAATGTAAGGAGTATTAAGTACATACGTATATTTATATAAATGTAAGGAGTATAAAGTACATATATTTATATAAATGCAAGGAGTATAAAGTACATATATTTATATAAATGTAAGGAGTATAAAGTACATATATTTATATAAATGTAAGGAGTATAAAGTACATATATTTATATAAATGCAAGGAGTATAAAGTACATATATTTATATAAATGCAAGGAGTATAAAGTACATATATTTATATAAATGTAAGGAGTATAAAGTACATATATTTATATAAATGTAAGGAGTATAAAGTACATATATTTATATAAATGTAAGGAGTATAAAGTACATATATTTATATAAATGTAAGGAGTATAAAGTACATATATTTATATAAATGTAAGGAGTATAAACTACATATATTTATATAAATGTAAGGAGTATAAACTACATATATTTATATAAATGTAAGGAGTATAAACTACATATATTTATATAAATGTAAGGAGTATAAAGTACATATATTTATATAAATGTAAGGAGTATAAACTACATATATTTATATAAATGTAAGGAATATAAACTACATATATTTATATAAATGTAAGGAGTATAAACTACACATATTTATATAAATGTAAGGAGTATAAACTACATATATTTATATAAATGTAGGGAGTAAAAGTACAACATTGCCAGAAAAATAAATACTCAAGTAAAGTACAAATATCTAAAAACTGTACTTAAGGAAGTACTTTCTCTTAGTTACTTCCACCACTGGTTAGGAAATAAATTCAGGTTTTACTTTCTGAACAGTGATACTAGGAGGTTATTAGGGACAGGGAAGTCCTCCTGGTACATGGCAGTGTATGTAACAGTACAGATCCATCTTATGCTCTTCATACACAAACATAACTCACCAGTCACATGCTGCCTGCACACTTCGACCACCTGTTGACACCAGTGCTTTCAGTCTGTAAAACAGTAGAACAAAGAAAAAGTTAAAATTGCATCAATTTGATTATCTTTACTTTATAAATTCTTCATCTTTATTTTGTCATGACTATTTGAAGTCTGTGAATGCAGCACAGGAGAGGAAAACCAGCAGTGGAGGAAGATTCAGGTCAGTACAGTCACTGCTACCCTGGTTCTATTCCCACACCAGACCTTTCTGTGTGGAGTTTGCATGTTCTCCTCGTGTCTGTGTGGGTTTTCTCCAGGTACTCCAGTTTCCTCCCACCATCCAAACACATGCACTGATAGGTTAATTGGTTAATCTAAATTGTCCATAGGTGTGAATGTGAGAGTGATTGTTTGTCTATATATGTTCAGCCCTGAGATGAACTGGAGACTCATACAGGGTGTACCCCGCCTTCACCCATTGTAGCTGGATTAGGCGGATGACGAGATGAGACAGTCACTGCTATTTTCAGGAGTTTTCTACATATAGAAGGTGAATAAAACCAGAAACACAGCAGCCCCACGCCTTTATGGAAATATACTATACTATACTATACGATACTATACTATACTATACTATACTACGGGCCCGGATCTAGGCATAGGCAAGGGGGGGCAATGCCCCCCTAAATTTTGCGCCTGCCCCCCCAAACGCGATGCCGCGCTTGCCCCTATCAAACCTACCAAACGCGATGACAAGGAAAAAATCCCACATGTTTACATACAGCAGCCAAAGATATTCGCGCTGTTCTCTCTTGAATCTCTTCTGATTGGTAGATGCAAAGGGAGGGCGTGGCCTCTCTCAGACTCGCTTGGCTTCAGTCCTGTCACTTTCTCACACCAGTTTGACCTGACCGTCATAGAGACAGTCACACTGTACTCATTCACCGCAGCGATTTGGCTTTATTTCTTCCACTTATCTCTCCTCTACCGATCACGATGCGCAGATTTCTGGTTGCTAAAGCTAAAGCTAACACTAGTACTTGTGACAATGCTACGGTATTAGAAACAGAAGCTCCGACCTTCCGTTCCCGCCGCTCAGCCCGCTCCTCCTGCAGCAGTAGTGACACATTCACTCACTACCCAGCAGCCACTCGTCACCGTGGGGTGATGGCATTGCTTCCCCACTCGCTACAGGCACAAGCACCATAGCCGCCGCCATTTGCCAATATCTACAAGGGCACAATGAAGGCTTTCCTCAGCTCCATAGCATGTATGTGGCATCCATTGTGATTAGGATATCCTCTGCTTCATGCGAGACCTCTTTCTCTACTTTGTCTCGTGTCCTTACCAGAGGTGTGAAGTAACTAAGTAAAAAAACTTCATTACTGTACTTAAGTAGATATTTTAGGTATCTTTACTTTACTTGAGTATTTATTTTTCTGGCAGCTTTTTACTTTTACTCCCTATATTTTTGCATAAATATCTGTACTTCATACTCTTTACATTCTCAGAATAGACTTGTTAGTTTTTTAAACAAAACGGACGTGACAGTATGAAAAATAAGTGGCTTCAGATGGAAAATCAGTGGAGGAGGGAAACTGTGGTTAATAGTTATATGACTATTATCTCACAATTTGGAATTTTTATCTCATAATTTTTGTACTTTTAATTTCACAATTTTAACATTTTATCTAAAATTCAGAGTTTTTCTCTTAAAATAATGCATTTTTTGTTTAAATGTCATATTTCTATAACTTTTTAAAAATGTCATGATGACTTTTTACTAGTACTTTGACCACCTCTTGTCCTTACCCCCTTTCGCCACACTATGCTTCACAAGAGAAAAAGAGATTTAGTTATTCTGGCTCACGAGAAGGCTATAACAAAAGGCCTAAACATGGATACATTTGTTAGGACGGCTGATGCTAAAGTGATAGAAATAAGCTATGAACAACAACACAAACAGACTGTAACTAAAGAAAATGACAAAGAAATACATGAAAGGATAAAAAAGTAAAAACAATTAGACAAAAATAATAAGAAAAATCCTAAAAGTTGCTATAAGATATATGAAAATGACATAAAAGATCAAAAAAATACACAGACATTTAAAAGATATGTTCTTCTAAATAAATAAATGATAAAGGAATGCATAAAAGGATAAAAAGAACAAAAAATGAAAAGAAAAAATACAAAAAAATAAAATTAAAAATACAAAAAATTAAAAACATCCTAAAAGTTGCTATAAGCTGGGAAAACAACAAAAAAGACAAAAAATATTCAGAAAATGTTAAAATAGAATATGTTCTGTCAATAAATGAATGACAAAGGAATACACAAAATAGGAAAAAAGAAAAAAAACAAAACTACAAAAACATACACAAAAATAAAATAAACCAAACAAAAAACAAAACCAAACCAAAAAAAAGAGGAATGCAGCTACAAATGGGACACAAGCCAGTGTCGCATTTGTGCCAGTCCCAAGCCCGGGTAAATGCAGAGGGTAGTGCCAGGTATGGCATCCAAATCCAATATAAAACCTATAATACAAATCAAATTGATATAGATATGGATTGATTAACTGATGATGGCATAGTTAGCATTGTTTTCTGTGCTTTTAAGGGATTTGACACCCCCCAGTTCATGCCCCTCCTGCCAAACCACATGCCCCTCCAAGTGGGCAGAGCTAGATCCGGCCCTGAGCCCAAAGAAAGTGATTCCCTGTGCGAATGAAAAGAAGCAGACTGCGTTATCAACAGAAGTGAAACAGGAGATGATAAAAAAGGAGGAGGCAGCCATCAGTCCACCAGTATGAACAAAAGACATGCTGGCGAAACCCCATGAACCCATGGAAAAAAACACCCTGAAAACATGTCCACGAGTTGTGGACACCCCAATGGCACACTCACCCCACGCACCCCAGGAAGATCACGAAAAGTTGTCAAAGGCAGTCGTCCCTGGATCTACACCCCACCAAACGTCTAAACAGCAAACACCGCTGAAGGTGAAAGTGAGAATTAAAACAAACACAATGGTATGAAAATGACCCACATGTCTGGTTCATTTTAAAGTTTAATGTTCACTTACCCACTGAGATGAACATTAATTTTACATTACATCTAAAATCTACATTTTCTTTGTCTTTTAACATATTTTATACAAAATTGGTAAATTTTTATAATTTTTAAAGGGTTCAGGTGGTAGTATTTGGTGCCTTGGAACGACTTAGGCCTTTTACATATAGGTTGCGACTCTATTTACGAAAAATTCACAGTACGAAAACACTTCTCCCATACATTACCTACTGTATGGAAGTGTGGGGGAACACATACAAAACAAACACAGAAATAATATTCAGACTTCAAAAAAGAGCAATAAGGATTGTAACTAAAAGCAACTATAAAGAACCATCAAACCCACAGTTGATCAAATTAAAGGCATTAAAATTTAAGGATTTGGTCGACCTCAAAACAATTCAAATAATGCACAAAGTAAATCTAAACCAGTTACCACAAAGTGTCCAAAGGTTGTTTCAAGTGAGGGAAAATTAACATAAGGGGACTTTATATGATTAAAAACTGTACGTACTAACTTAAAAATGCATTGTATTTCAGTTAAAGGAGTTAATCTGTGGAACAACTGCAGTGAAGAACTTAAAACCTGCAAATCAGTGCAAAAAGTTTAAACAGGTTTTTATAAACCACACAGAGTAAAGGAAACAAAAGGAAATGTGAATTTCTAGCAAGGAACAGGTTTCCCTTTTTCTGATGAGCTTTCTTTTCGGTTGCAGATACATGCCCTGACTGATACAAAGGGGTTGGACTAGATAAGTTTGGTTAACTTTATCCTACACCCTTTCAAACAAGGTATAATTATCTAGGATCCTAAAGAGGTGTTGATTTAATTTCTGCTTAAATACTTTGTATGTTTTACCTGTTCGAATAAACAAATAAATGAAATTAAAGACCAGCACATTCTTCCTAAAAAGTTAAATGTGAAATAGTATTTGGTGGTTTACTGATAGATGGTTTACATCTATCAGTAAACCATCACTCTTCTTAAAACAGCAGAGGAGACATGAAAGCTGGAAGGAGAGAGTAGGGTGGTTTCTTAAGGGTGGTCCAAAGCTGCTTTAGTGGCTCTGGTTTTATTGACTCAACTGTGTGTTTTCTTCACACACTTGGTTTTATACTGAGCCAATATTGTGCAGAGTTTGGCAGAATGGAATACAAACTTCTGTTCTTCATAACAATGGAACTGATAATCTCCTTCCTGTACATTGCTTCTGGGAGTCTGAGGATACTTGGTGCATACAAAAGCACACACACACGCACACAGACACACACCCATCACCACCAAAGCTCATGGAGATATTTTTAGATTTACTGTAACTTGCTGATTCCATATATTTCTGCCAACGCACGCTCATGTTAAATATGCATAAGTTCCTTGCATTTAATTATCTGGTGCCTGAAATTATCACAGTTACATAAAGATACACTTCCTATATGGGTTTTTAGTAGGCACGCTTCAACCATAACGCATTATTAAATGAAAGCACAGATGCATTAAACATTCTGGGCATGTTAGTATGGATGGGTGAGTTTCAAGAGCACTTACCGTAAATTCCGGACTATAAGCCGCTACTTTTTTCCCAAATTTTCAACCTTGCGGCTTTTTCAGTGATGCGGCCAATTTATGTAATTTTCCTAACGGCCGCCAGAGGCGCTCGAGTAGAAAAGGTAAGATTTAGACCGGTGGAATATATGCGTCGAGGAAGACTGAATGAAAAAGGAGGGGCGGAACAAACGCGGGGTGACGGGTTTAAGTGGGGAACGGTAAAGTTGACGGACAGGTGTACAAGGGGCAAAAAGTTGCTTAAAGAAAAACCCGCGGCGGTGTGTGAGAGAAGACAGAGGCTCGACCAGACCCTGTGGATTGTTTTTGCACGTTGGCACGGAGGAGTTTGACCTGAACTCTCTGCGAAAGAGAAAGTTATCGCTGACCCTGCGATAGATGAGGCGAGGCGGCGACCAGCCACCTGTTTGTGGATGCGGCGGACATTTTTCCCTCCCTTACCTTTGGAAATATACACTTTTTTTTCCTTGGATTACTTTCAACGGGACCCGGACTCTGCAGGTCTGCATCTAACCTTAAGTATCATTTTCCGTTCATTTTGCCGGCTGTGATTTTTGGACTGTGGACTTTAACCCTTGTGCGGTCCTTCGGGTCAAAGAGACCCGGTGGCTCACAAATGTACCTTTTTATACGTACTGTAGGATGCCATTGCTTACTACTGAAAACAGTAATATATCCTTGGGGGGTGGGGTGATGAGTCTATGGAACTGAACTTTGGAATCTGGGTTTTTAAGACCCGATTGTAGGACACAGCCAGTGTGCCTTTTACAAAGGACTGCACAAGGGTTAATGAAGGACATTTAGTTTCATTCGCGGGACTTGAAGTCAGGTTTGGGTTAATTTTGTGTTTGTGTTACATGTTTTAATGTGGGCACATGCGGCTTATATACATGTGCGGCTTGTGTATGTACAAAATCGGTTTTCCTCTTAGAATGAGGTGGGTGCGGCTAATAGTCAGGTGCGCTCTATAGTCCGGAAATTACGGTATATGGATAATACACACTCTAAATGGAGAATAATCTACGCTACATGATACGGCCTTATCATCTGAACATTGTATACAGCAGTGGTTCTTAACCTTGTTGGAGTTACTGAACTCCATCAGCTTCATATGGACATTCACCGAACCCTTCTTTATTGAAAAATAAAATCAGATTTTTTTTTTCCAAATTCAAAATATAGGTATATATTTTTCTGGTGCACAAAATTAACTGTGTATTAATATTACTATGTTTAAAGAACACAAACAACACCTGTAGCCAGTAGCTACAGACTGACTCACCCAACTCCTAGGGTTCGATCAAACCCAAGTTAAGAACCACGGGTATAGGGGATTCCCATTTGTCGTCACATCATAGAGCTCCTCCATTTTGATGGTGCTAATGCTAACTACTGAACCTCCAGTAACATTAGTCTCCTCCAGAAACAGCAAGAAACCAATGATGCCTGAGTATTATTGTACAGTTGGAAGCAATGAAAAACATGATCCTGCTAAGGGAATAGCCTTATATCGTATCCCAAAAGAAACAACACAGAGAAACAAGTGGTTGTCTGTAATTAACAGACAAAACGCTGATGACAGTGTTCCAACGCATCACATGTGGCTTTGCAGTCTTCATTTTGGATCAGGTAAATTGCACTCCTGGAAGTAATTAAATGAGTTCTCTGCAAAATATAGTTTGGCATTGGAGTAAAATGTATAAATGTTCTATGATCAAAGAAATCCAGCAGGTTTGTGTGCACTAGCAAACATTAGCATTAGCCTGATGAAGTGTAGTCAGTAGTGAAAGGGACCCTGGAACTGCTGTGAAAGCTGCAGCAAACTGAGTGGACAAACTACTACTGAAATGCGGAAAATTACCTCATTAGGATTGTACCTAAAACCTACTAAAACATATATTTTCAAAAGTACTTCATTGTTGAAATGGAAACCCTATTTAGCATAGATGTCTTTAATGTGTATTGCTGTGGAAATTGAAGCTAAACAACGGCTAAATTTGTAAAAACAAGATGAGACTTTTTTTCAATTAAATCTATAATTTCACATCATTTTTAATCTCCACTTATTATAAGATCTGTGTATGGGCCGGGCCAAGAGATTATGGACTTAATAGGTGACTGTTCATTTGGTAACAAGGATTAAACCAGATAACTTACAGAAAATTGCACTACATATTTCTGTGGGCTTTTATAAGTACTGTAACGTGGTTACATTAAAGGTTTGTCTTTAGAACATTTTAAAGATGAAATTAGCAACAGAAAAACCCAAAAAAACAGCACTATATGAAAAGAACATCACCTTGGACAAGGTTTATGCAAACATGCTTAATATGATGTTGTTGCTCAAATTTGGGGAAAAAAAAAACTTGGATATGATTGTAAACATCTTTGATATTATAACTAAAACTGTACAGTTACAGACTTAAGTACTAGGTACTTAAGTCAGATAGTATTGTTTTTATGGGGTGACATGGGGTAAACTAATAATTACCAGGAAATGTAGTCCTGTCTGAATGCACTATGTCAGTAAACATAATAGTATGTGTGAAATTTACAGACAATTTTACCTTCTCTAAAATGATCCAGAGAAAAAAAATACCCTGCCCTTCTGTGTGAATGCAACCCTCGGGACACGTGTATGTAATATTTGGAATATACCACAATTTGCAAGCATGGACGCACTTGCCAAAGCCCTCTGTTGGCACAATTATCTTCCCATCGAGCAAAGAAGCTGGATAATGACCAAGAAAAAGAGGTGGAAAATATCCAGGAGAAGCATGAAACTTCTGCTTGTTTTCAGTCACTTTATTACTACTGTCCCAGTCCTGATTATGGCTAATATTTAGTGTTGGCTAATATTTCACATATAGGCTAATCATGACTTCTCTATTCTTCAGCTGATGTTTTATGCCCCTCTCCTCCAACATCCTCCACAATTGTGAGAGACACATGTTTCTGGGCGACAGCAGTACAACAGTTTGATGATGATGGCTGGTATCTTCATTTCAGAATACCAAAAAACACATTTTATCAGCTGTGTTATGACCTCTCCCCTGTCATTTGCCCATAAATCACTTCAATGAAGTCCTGTACCTGTAGACAAGAGACTTAATTTGAATAAATTAGCAAAATGTTTAGTTTTAGAATGTTACCATTCTATTTGGATAGGGTGTCAGCATCGCATGTGACGTCTTTTGTGAGGTGTGGAAGGCAAGATATGTAACAAGACCAAGAAATTATGTAGATATGGAGGTCATCATTGATGGATTTCAAAGAACATCTGGATTCCCCATGTGTGGAGGTGCCCTAGATGGCACACATATACCAATCATCACATCCCCAGCCTATTACTGAACTGTAAAGGTTGGTACAGTGTGTTACTTCAAGGCCTTGGAGACTCCAACTACAGATTTCTTGATTTTGATGTTGGCTGGTGAAACAAATGCCATGATTCTTTTGTTTTTTAATGTTTAGACCTCTACAAAAATCTGGAGAATGGGACATTTTTCCCAAATATGAAGAGGGTGATTAATGGCATTGAGATTACAGCATGGGCGGTTTCTCCATAAGGACGATTGGGCAACGCACTGCCACACTATAGCAAACGTAAGTTATTTTTTTTTAAAAAGGGTTCCCTACTTTATTGGAGCTGACTGATCTCATCTGTCTCTCTGTAGCTATCGTCCAATCAGGGCGAAGTCCTAAGTACAGTAAGTGACACTTGACACTACCCCTTTTGGGGCAATTTCAGTGATGTTGAAAATCGCCCAAGAGTTCACTGATAGACTGTCATGCTTTTTTTCTCATGCAAGTCACTTCAATTCAATCTCTATGGCTACTCTACTTTCATCACTGCAAATTTTGCACAGTCAAAGGACGAACTTTCCTGTCAGTTCTGTTCAGATGGATAGAGTGGAAAATAACTGTCCAGTCCTGAAAAGAAATTCCCTTTAGTCAGCGCTCAGATCCACCTAAATTGGCAATGAAACAAGCGGGAGCACCTTGAATAAATGTCAAATTAAAACAAGTTTCGTCAAAGGGAGGAAACCCTAACCCTAACCCTAACACACACACACACACACACACTGTACAGTGGGGGTTTTTTCTTTGTATTTGTCATATTTTGCTTTGACAGTTAGTTATCCCTAGTAACATTCTCAATTAAAATGGTACATGTTCTGCACTTATATACCTCTTTTTCCACCTTCATGGTGCTCAAAGCGCTCACATTCACCCATTCACCAGTAGGTTTCTAAGGTTCTGTCAGTCCTCCTGGGAGACTAAGTCAGGGTTCAGTGTCTTTGCCCAAGGACACTTTGACATGTGGACAGACAGAGACGGGACGCGAACTGCCAACCTCTCGGTCATTGGGAGACCCATTCTACCAACTGAGCCACAACCACACAAATATCCACTCAACTCTTTTAATAATTATTGTCATGTTATTATTTACATTATTTAAGATAGAAATTACAAGGCCTAAGTATCCTTTCAAATATTACACTGTTTACAATGTGGTAATATCCTTGATAAATATGAAAAATGACAAGGTCTAAATCCTCTCAACAAGATTATTTATTTTTTTAAATGGTTTTATTAAGTATACTTTCCTACTTAAAGATACTGAATTTCAGTTGTAGAAGCTGCACATTTAGAAAAGCCGACATTCTGTAGTATAATAATATTTAAAGAGTGTTAAATAAATATAATTTTTTTTCTTTAAAACTGTTCTCTTTCTTATGTTGTTTTTGGAACATATCTTTTATAAGGATATCCTTGACTACTTCACATGATACAATTTTAAAATAATGAAAATAGGGTGGAATTAGAATTGGTTATTGCAGAGTTATACTATTCCTCAAGTATGAATGTTGGTCACAACCTTACACCATTATGTATTATAAAGTAGCTACAGGGTAAAGATTTCTGCAATGTGATGTCATCTACTGGATGGAAGTGGCATTGCAATGCTTTTGCAATTTGCAGAGAGAGAAAGAAATAGTGTCAATAATGTCTATAATAATGACTACCTATTAATGCACCAGTTAAAAGAGTCACCTCAGACATTATCAGATAATTTGCCCCTCCTGTGAACATTTTCAGGACCGCCACTGGATTCCAGTTTTGCTGATTCTGCCTACAGTTTGTCTGAGACTGTTATGAAGCCTTACCCAGAGGGCACAGCACCACCAGCTCAGCATTGTTTCAATGAGCACCTGCTTTTGGTCGGCTCAAGGAGAGTATCAGTGATATCTGATGATCGATTTATTTTAGTCTGGGTTTTTTAAAATAATTTTATTTTGATTCTGTTTTAACTACGATCAGTGAGCTGCTGGCAGTACCTGTCCATGTAAATGAACTGCACTTAAATAGTTCTTTTCCACCTTCATGGTGCTCAAAGGACTTTACATTAACCTCACATTCACCCATTCACACACATACTCATACACTAGTAGGTTTCTGTCAGTCCTACTGGGAGCAATTTAGGGGTTTTGTCTGGTTTAAGGACACTTTGACATGTGGACAGCCACAACCGGGACACAGACTGCCAACCCTTCAGTGACTGAACGACCTGCTCTACTAACTGAACCACAGCCGCCCGTGTCTTTTGTCTGTTTTTAATCTGTGGTTTTAATGTTTTTTTTGTTTGAGATGCCCTCTCCAGACTGCAGAACAAATCTACCTGTGAACGTTTGTAAAGTCACCATGAACCTATTTCAGTGGTTAAATCAAGGTCTCCCTTTTTTTGTTTATTTCAGTAATAAGCTTTATAAATTATTTAAACAATTTATATAAAAATGTCCTGCTGAAAGGCAAACAGAAATCCATTTTAAATTTTGGTTCATAGCAGTATGTAATGCCAGTAAATCCGATCCTTATTTCTTCATTGTACAGTTTTGTTAATAAGATCTCATATTAATTACATAAAATGAGCAGAAAAAGACTATTACTTTACATGAATGAAGGTTTTCTGAAACAATTACAAAATAAATTACGTTATGTGCTAAAACAACATTAAGAAAAGCCTCTGGTTATCTAGATGCAGAGCAGAAGAGATCATCTGTGCAAGGCTCATGAAGAAGTCGCACTGTGGTGTACATTAAGAAGAAGAAGGAGATTAGATTGAACTGCAGTCATGTAGGAACTGATTTCGTTCCATATCTGTTTGGTCTTCCTGAGCCTCAGGAAAAGACAAATACTTGGTGTGTTCCCTGAACAGTATACAGCAGAGATGTCAAACATGCGGCCCGTGGGCTAAGATTGGCCCACTAATGGGTCCAATCTGGCCCCTGGGATGAATTTGTGAAATTGCTGTGAAAAATGACAGAAGATATTAATAATTAAGGAAGTTAAAATCATTTCACATCAATTCAATCTAAAATGGATTAGACAATAAGCATAATAAACAATAAATTATGAAAAACGCATATTTCCTTATTTGTTTTAGTGTAAAAAAAGAGAATAAATAAATAAAAAAGACTAACCCCTTACAAAAAATGTGAATAACCTGAAATGTTTGTGGACTTTTACCAATATTCTGAATGTTACTACATGTTTTGTGTATTTGAAAATCCGCTGTTATCTTTAAGCTGTGATGCACATGTATAAATTATAAAACTAAAGTGCAATATTGTTAATATTGCATGTATTTTTCTTACAAATTTTCAGGTTGTTAATATTTCTTGTTATGTTCAAGTATAGTTAGTACATATAAACCTTTTTTACTCAAAAACATACACAAAACTTTGGAGTTTCCATTATTTATATGTTTTTTATCCTGTTATTTATATTATTTTACTAGTCCAGCCCACTTTACACCATATTAGGCTGAATGTGGAACTGACTTGGATCATATCTGTTAACATTTGAGTTGCAGAATCCAGGAGATTTTTGCGGCGGCGGTGGATGTTGTGTTTTCAGGAGACACAAGCGGGTAAATGTTTTTATGATGATAAATTATGATAAAGTGGTTTTGTCATTAGTTTCCAGTGCATGATTAAATACTGTACGACTGTTTTTATCCAGAAATATAATTTTATTTTTCAATGGATAGCGTGTATTGTTAAATTCACAATAAATTTATTATTGTTAAATTCACTTTATTCTTACTTTAATCACATGCACGTGTTTGTGTGTGTGTGTGTGTGTATGATTTATCATCATTAAAACAACATTTACCTGCTTGTGTCACCTGAAAACACAACATCCACCGCCACCGCAAAAATCTTCCGGATTCTGCGACTCAAATGTCGGCAGGTATAAACCCAGTCTGTCAAAGTCATTTTAGTTCAGTTCCACATTCAGCCTAATATGGTGTAAAGTGGGCTGGACCAGTAAAATAATCTAAATAACAGGATAAAAACATAAAACAAAAATAGTAAAATTCCAAAATGAAAATGTTTATATGTACGAACTGTAATTGAAAATAAGAAATATTAACATTCTGAAAAATTTTTAACACACGTGTGTGGGGAAAAGTTTAAACCTGCGCACAAATCAACTATGCATCTATGAGTTGTCAGATAGTCAACAAATGATGTGTATTTGTTCTATACATGATCTCTGGCAACTGGAGAACATCAGCCAAATGATATGTCTTCAGATTTTGTTTTTGATGTTCAGACCTAATAAATTACGAGAGATCACCGGGGGAAATTACAAAATGTAAGGGGGGCGGTAGATGTGTCTGAAATATGGGAGAGTCTTGGGGAAAAACAGGAGTGTTGGCAGCACAGCTCTGGTCTACAGTCTGCACAACCATTCAAAACCATGAGGACATTTATTCTGAAATTCATATAACTCAACTCAACTGTCTGGATGCATGAAATATTAATTAACATCAGTATTATCCACATCTAATCAGGCCTGTAATTGAAGGTCTGATCAAATCTATTTTCTTCACCAATCAGGTGTACTCCAGTGCAGAGGGAGGGAGAGCAGGAAGCCCATCCAAGATGGCGGAGCTTCGTGTTGAGTCTGGGTGAAGTGAATGTGAGGGCAGACGGCAGGAGCTGGAATATGCTGGAGCTGCTCCAACCACTGCACTGGCAAAAGTCCTACAAGCACAGATGGCTCAGTCATCACTGAATAAACACACACACACACACACGTACGTAAGAATCTCCTGAAGACGATGATACAGAAACACACGTACCTGCCACATTCATGCCCAAATGACCACAGTCTGAAATATTTCAATGAACACAAACACACACACTAGTGATGAACCGATATAGATTTTTTGGGGGCTGATACTGTTTTCCTTCCATTAGCCTTTAGCTGATGACCGATACAGGCTGCTGAAAATTCTATGTCGATATTTGGTGCTGATACTGATTTTTTTTTCTCTGTTAAATGAAAGCAAATGTCAGAAAATCTGCTTTAATTATGATTAGAAAATATAAACTGTGACAGTTAAACTAATATTAGCATATCCTTTTTTGTTTTCCTCTTTTTCTTTTCTTTTTGTCTGTTTTTGCCCCCCCCCCCCCACCCCCATTATCACTTTTGTTATCCTTAATTTTTCTCTCCTTTTTTTGTTTTCTCTTCCTTTTTTTCTGTCTTTTTCCTTCCAGTAAATCATGGCAAGGGAAGAAAAGGAACATATTGGTGAACGCAACAATCCAATACCTTACATACCAGCCTGATATATCAGTCATTAACACACACACACACACACACACACACACACACACACACAGTACAAACAGTCCAAATTAAATGCCAAATCAAATCTACTTTAGTTCTTGATCTGTTCAGCCCTGTTGTGCTGAACAAAGCTCTACAAAGCTCTTTTGGCTCTACAAAGCCAAAAGAACATTCAAAATATTTGAAATATCTATCTGACAAAACTGTTGCATTATTCTGTTCCCAATTACAGTTCCCTACATTGTCCAATTTTAAAACTAGTCTTAAAACACATTTTTACTCCTTGGCCTTCGACTCAGTGGCTCATTGATTTTAGTTATTTTATTGTATGATAGTTATTATTTATTTATCTATTTTTATCTGTGTAGTTTTAGCACTTTTTATTGTAGTTTTAGGCCCTGTCCCATTTCTCCCCCTAACCCTAAAATTTCCCCTAACCCTAGATTTTGCGCGTTCATGTGTAGGGGTAGGGTGTCCCATTACCTAGGGGAGCAAGTGGGAGTGCGATTTTGCCCTTAAAATCAACCCTCAAAATGTAGTGAGGTTGGTTGCGGACTTCGTTTTGAGTGGAAGATGAAATTACCCATGATGCACTGCGAGCTCAGCGAGCCGACTGATTTCTGACAACAAAAATGGCGGCCGCAGCTGGAGGAACTGGACCGGTAATGTTACCTTGTCAAGCTAGCGGTAATGCTAACGTTAATGTTATAAATCGCCAACTATTGAAGAAAAAATACATCCAAATATTTGAATAAATCAACATACCTGAGACAAGACTGAAAGGCAAAGTAGACGGTGAATGCGTCTTCTGTTTGCCGCATTTCTTCTTCTCTACACAACAGGCAACACAGCTGGGACCAGCATTTGTCCTCCGTGTAAATAGTAGTCAGCTGCTGTCAGTCTCGCAGAGGGGTGGTTTCATATTTGGCGGGGTAGACTTGTCAGCTTGTGACGTGAGCACGTTTGTTACGTTGACTTCGCGAGTGGTGTCCCATTTTCAGGGGGAATTATTTCCCCTTGTTGAGTGGAATTTACTTTTTAGGGCACTTAAAACCAAGTGGAAGTTTTAAGGGGGAGAAATGGGACGGGGCCTTAGATTCATTTTATTACCCTGATCTGCTTTCTCTGTTGTGTTTTATGCTTTGTAGTGTGCACTTTTATAAATAAAGATGGTATGGTATGGTATGGTATGGTATGGTATGGTATGGTATGGTATGGTATGGTATGGTATGGTATGGTATGGTATGGTATGTTAATTAAGGCAACTATTTAATGTAAAATGGTGAATAACCATTATGTTTTTGTTAAGGAATGTTAACAAAAACTGTAAAAATGTTATTATCAATTCCTCAAACAAGGGAAGATACAACCAACAATGCTTGGCACTTTGTCATTGTTTAAAAACTGTTGCTAAACTTCAAGAAATTCCAATAAATATAGTGCATATCACTCCAACTCTCTGTCAAACTTGATATTAGACCTTAATGGCACATTTTTGTCAGTTTGTATTTTTAAGTGTCAGAAATGTTTTGTTCTTTTCCTGCAGTGGGTATGAGCAGCAGCCTCAGCACTGAAAAGATAAAATTAATTACAACTTATCTACACACATGACTGTGTCCAGAATCACTCACTCACTCCCCACCCTCTACTCCCAACATAGGGAAATAAATGTAGCGCACTACATAGTGAACTCAATTGAACAGTTTTCAGACACTACTACGGCGCTGTTTAATTGCATCATCACCATCGAACAATTAAAACATAATAGTGTCGTCTCTCACAAAATTAAAAGGCTTTTTAAATTTTTTAACTGTCTGTGCAATAAAATAAAAAAGAATAAACTTGGTTCACGACTGTTTCACTGTTATTAACTGTTAAACAACTCTCTGCTGGTTCGACGTCCAATCTCAATCTGTCCATGTTTCTTTTAATCATAAATCTCTCTGTCCTTCGACCAGTTTTTGATTCGTGCCATGCATGAATACCAAAACGCCACACGCTTCTGGGTAGTCCCACCCTGCGATACTGATTGGTTCCTTCGTTTGGAAACTGATTCGATCCCCGTGCGACTCAGATGGTTGTGTGAGCATAGCGTAAGTCAGGTTTGAAGCGTGCACCATGTTTGAAAGCTTGATAAGCTAAGTAGCTTAGCGTTGTGCTAACAGCACATCAGAAATGGAAATACCCAGTGTGGGAATGACAGATACATTTTCAGACCATCTACTGTGGAGGTACTGGACCA
Organism: Siphamia tubifer; assembly: GCA_020466265.1. Taxonomy (NCBI): domain Eukaryota; kingdom Metazoa; phylum Chordata; class Actinopteri; order Kurtiformes; family Apogonidae; genus Siphamia; species Siphamia tubifer. Next base: position 9,793,479 of record CM035795.1, read on the forward strand.
TGACAGTGCCAAAGTGAGTCATTTTAATGGCAACTACAAATATTGCTAATTAACTGGTAAATGTGAATTCCTCAACTAGTGATATAACATGTGTTACTAGCTTGATAATAATAATAGGTTAACTTAACTTAATAACTAAGATGTGATCTCACAGTTTATGTGTTTGTCAGTCAGACTGGTTGAGTAAGTCATCGGTTAAATTTTTATGTTACGGTTCAATTGCGTATGGGTTTGGTTCTAATTTACTTATTTTCTTCTCTTTTTAAAGTACGAATTTAAATACCATTCATGACCTTTTTTGAAAGTACCGATTTGGTATTGGTATCAAGTGAAACCCTTTTAGTATCCAACCCTACATCAGATCAGGATGAGGCTGATCCAGGCTCGAGGTTCATGTGGTAGTTTTTTTTTTTTTCCAATCTGTGGGTCTTTTGTGGAATTTTTGTGCCCCAACCTGACCCGTGAATAACCCGCTGATCCACCCATCATCAATGTACAGCACCGAATGCACCCCGATATAAAACCTGGACGGACCTGTTCATAGACGTGCTACAGCAGTGGCAAACACAGTCTATAGGTCAAAACTGGCCTGCTGAATGTTTCTAATTTGTCCCACAGTATGACTTTGGAAAGTGAAAAATTTATCCCAAAGTTGTCATACATGTTTTAATTCAGGTTCCACATTCAGCCTAATTATGAGCTCAAGTAAAATAATAACATAATAGCCTACGAATAATGACTCCAAATTGAAATGAAAATTTAATTATAAAGCTCAGTATTGGATCGGTATTGGCAAAATTAATTCGTAAAAAAAACTGAACCAAAAACGAATTCAGACCGGGACATCGCCAATTATAGCCTTTGTAAAGAGGCTCTGGAATAAACTAAAATATTGGGTATTTCTGATATTTGTGGGTAGTTTGTAATGCAAAACTACCTGTACTCAGGCAATTACAGAACCTTGAATTTTATACAGAATCTGTGAGATATGTGAGTGGTGACAATGGCCCATTAATCTGATAGCGTTGTCTGTTTCGCTGCTTCTGGACAAAGCTTCAAATTATCCATGACATTATCTGCAGTGAAAGAGCAGCAGTGAACAACAGCAACTATATCCAGACAGTGCTGCACCTCTCTTATTTCAGGATGGAGACTAATGAGATTTCTATGACCTTATTAGATTGCAGGACACATTGATCATTGACACTTTCTAATAGGACAAACAGAAAATAGGTACACATGCACTTTGATAAATCAGAATTACTGCTTTACTCTTGAACAGAGTGGAATCAAATTAAGTTTGAGAAGTTGGACTTAGCAAGTCGGATAATGCGATTTTAATCAAATTTCTCTGTGCCTGTAATTCAACCTTAACTCACCTAAGACAGCGCCACAGAATGAAAACCGAGCACCACAAATAGATTTGGGATTTTTTTCCCCCAATGCGATTCTGTCATTATCGCTCACACACAGGAAGTGAGCGAGAAAGTGATTAATATTTCGGTACCACACACATATACACCTGTTGTTTAATTACGCCCTCTCTCCACTGTTAAACAGAAACATGCACATGCAGTAGTGACGAAAAGGTGAAGCGTGCGGCTACAGTTCACAAGAAGTTCCAGATTCTTCCATATGCTACAGGTGTTAAAGACATTTACATGCAAAGGCTGGAACATGAGTAATTTAATGTAACACCTGGTGACACAGTGTTTACTAAAGCCTCTGTGAAGAGCAAAGTAAGCCTAGCACTGTGATAATAGCTAATAGAGTGAGTACTTTTAATAACCACTACAGATAAGTAACTGGTAGGGGTGTGACGAGACACTCAGCTCACAAGATGAGACAAGACACGAGATTTGGTTCATGAGATTGAGACAAGATTTTAATAAAACTAAATTACAAATTATATGAATGGACAACAGACTTTTATTTAAGCAAGTTGTACGTGGATTTTATAACTATGTAAGCATTAACTTTTAATGAACTTCTTCCTCTACAAATTCAAACTAAAATAAAATGTTATAAAAGTTAAAATAAAATAAATAAAAGTATATATTTCTATATATTTTTAACAAATGTGGCTCTTGACTGTGGGAGTTGAGTTGCATTTGTCAGTGTTGTGTGGTTTGTTGGTGTTTTCTTAGCAGGTGCAGTTGTTCAGTTGTGTACTGGGCTCGAAATGTCTCTGCGTTGTGCTCGTATTAGCTGAGATGTACGCCATTGTTTGCGTCTGGGGGTGCACACCGGCGCCCAGAGTATGGCTGGGGAGTGAGGTCCAAATAATGTCCAGTTTAAACAGTGCGTCGTGGGAGAGCCGTGCTTCATGCACTCCTGACGTACAGAAACAGAGAGACGGCGAGAGAGAGAGAGAGAGAAAGACAGACAGAGAGAGACAGAGAAAGAGAGACAGAGAGAGAGACAGAGAGAGAAAGCATGCCGTGGCAGAAGATGACAGAGAGCTTAATGTCACACTGTCACAGTCTGCATATTGTCTGTGTCTTATCACTCACTCTCTCGTCATTTATCATTTCTGCCAGGAATCCAAAATGCTGCCAAACAAACCATTTGAAAGTGGAGGGGACGTCTTCAATAGTAAAACCTGTGTTTTCTGATGTCATTTTGGCTGCTGCTGGATAACCATCTCTCGAGATAGAATTTTAACGCGTCAAGAAATGTCGCTGAATTACATCTCGCGAGATCTCGTCACACCTCGAGTAACTGGTGTTTGTGAATTCATCAACTGGTGACATCAGAAGTGGTGCTAGCTTATTATTAATAATAATAATAATAATAATAATAATAATAACAACAATAGCTTAATGTTAATCAGTTTAACAGTACAGAGGAAATATATTGAGCTGCTGCATTGTCGCCCACACCTTGCCTTGCTGTTGTTGTCCAACTACGTCTACTTCAAATCTGCTGGTTTGTTTAGTTATTGTTCTTTTTCTATGGCTCCAACCGGAAGCATGCTAACGTGAAAGGGCATGTAGCACCACCTAGTGTCTGGGGGTGGAACAGTAATTTGAATTTCTCATGTACTCACAGTGTTCTGAGAAAGTTCGGTTAAGTCCTTAATCAGAGTAAGACAGCATGTAAACATATTCATTGATAACACTTCAAATGAAATCCTAGTAACATAATTTTGATTTTACAGTCATCTTCAAATAGTCTTAAGAGCTGGAAGCAATTTATAAAAGCAGCAAGGAACCAAGCCTTACCCAATACAATCTTATTCATCTGCATTTGAAAGATACAGGGCAAGAAAAACAAGGGAATGACTCAATAATTCATGAGCGTTACCTACTCCACTGCACTTAAGAGTTCCCATAGCTGGAATATAGAATACCGTCTGCAACTCTCACATATGTAAACTGGCAACATTTTCCTTCCTCTCCTACAAATCAGCAAATATGCAAACCCTTGAGTTGAGTTGTACAGAAAATATATTCCTGATGCTGTCAGCCATTGTAAAACTATGGAGGTGTAAATCCGAATTTGTGAGGGGTCCACCTGTCAAAGTGTTTTGTACCTGGGAAACAGAAGATGCAAAGTACCTTGCTCACTAAATTTGGTTTGGCAGCACAGAGTTACTGTAGGAATTTTGGTTCCAGTTAATCACAAAATGAGAGGAAGAAGACAGAGGGCGGGTGTGGGCCAAAAAACCCCAAAACAACAAAAAACCTGACGTGTCATCACTGAGACCCTGTGTATATGCAGTTTGGATAACTGGAACTCTTCCACTGTTTGTGCAATTGGAAAAATTATAATGGTTTCTGAAGACATGAGATGTTACAGTTTGTAGGCTTTATTAGGCCATTACAGTTATTTTAGTAATGTCTGTACGAGAGACTAGAGCATGGGTCGATAACCTGCGGTGCCGGAGCACATCTTTCATCCTTATCCTGCGGCTCTGAGTGACTTGGGAAAATAAATTCCAAAAAACATTAATTCAAGCGTATTTTATTTGTTAGTTCTTTTTTATATAATTTTAGTTCTAAACTGGAAGATTACTGTGATCTTGAAATATTAAAATATTAATAAAATAAATATATTTTGTTTTTTTTGTCACTCAATAAATGTCACACTCGCAGAAGGTGGTTGATCCACCAAAAACTGTCCATTTGTGGCAACTTTCAAACTCAGAAAGGTCGATTATGGAAAAATGTAAGAAAAGAAAATATGTGAAGACCTGCTGAGAGATCTGGACCCAAATGCACCAGGGCTGTTGACGAACCTGGACCTGAATACACAATGCACAAGTTCAGAGTGTGGTAAAAGCAATCAAAAATTATATATAAGTACATATACATATGTATATGTTCTTATATATAATTTTTGATTTTTATATATATATGTGACCTGCCACCACGAAACCAGGCATAAGTTGTGCTGAGCCGTTCAGAGCTACAGCCAAATTTAGGCTGGAAGGCAATTTCTTATTTGTGTTTACACCTTATCAAAAAACGGTACCTTAACACCTCTATTTTCAGTTCCTGTGGTCATTACATTGAAATCCAATCAATAAAGGTGTTTATTGAGTCAATTATTTAAGCGGCGACAAAAGTTCAGGGATTGCTGAGCAAAGACAAAGCCGGCTTCCACCTCTTTTCGCCGAACAAAACGATCTCCGTTCCGTGGGTAAACACCCAAGTGTTTGGTACGAGGTAAAAGCCTATATTGAATGTTCTTGTCCAATGGCGTAAGCCAAATGATTATAATACGTCGCACTTCTGTCTTATTATTATAATATATAAAACTTCTGTGACATGTCCATCAGAGTGTCCTTTAACATCTGTGAAAAATTAGTGTCAATCGGATACAAATTATTATGCGTTCCTAAGGACTTCCTACCCCAAAAGAGTCCAAAACGTTGATGGACAATATCTAAAAATATGCAAATTGCAAAATATGTCCAAATGTGAATATTAAAATTACCATAACTTTGGTTCTACTTATGATAGAAACATACATTTTTTCTACTCTACCAAGCTACACAGATAACTCAGTTTTGATTTCCAGACACTTATGCCTGGTTTCGTGGTGGTGGGTCACACACACACACACACACATATATATATATATATATATATATATGACAAAGTCCACAGGGTCATCTGTTAATTGGGCCCAAAGTGACTTTGCTTTACACTGGACCAGTATAAAAGCAAGAAAAAGCAATATATAGTATTATCTTCATTTTAGATAAGATAGGCCATCTTCAAATGGGTAATCAAAGCACTAATAATAAGTGTATGACTGGGGTGAACCCCCAAGCATGAAAGGGAAGTTGTTTTTTTATAGTTATATATTTTTTAATAAATGCAGGGTTTGGTTTTTTTTTCATTTTAGATGTCAAAAATAATTTGCAGCTCCCAGTGTTTTCTTGGTTCTTTGTCAAATGGCTCTTCCTGTGTTACAGGTTGTCGACCCCTGGTCTAGAGAATAAGTTGTTTCAGCAGTATTATAACATGCAGTAAATTGTAAATGACTTCTGGACTTTGAAAATTCTAAGTGAGGGGTACCTAATCCTGGTCCTCGAGGGCCACTATCCTGCATGTTTTAGATGTATCCCTCATCTAACACATTTTTTAGCCCCCCCAACATCGTTATTGGCATCACTGTCAAATATCCCATTTAGAGTCTAATAAAAACTGTATAAAACTAAATACAATCATCAGCTTTGAACCAAAAATCAATGTTGAAATTGAAAAGAAGCAAAGATTTGTAATTTAGTGTGAGATAATGAGTATTGACTGACTTAAATATTTGTGATTTTTTTTTTAAAATTAAGGGAATTAACAAGAACTGCTTTCTGGGACTGGTACTGGACAGTAAACTGGACTGGACACCAACCACATCCACAAGAAAGCTCATAGAATGTATTAGAACTCTGTGGTGGCCAGTGTGGTCTTCTCCTCCAGTGTTTTCCGAGTCCAGTCCTCGTTCCCCAGTGTCCTGCATGTTTTAGACACTTTTCTCTTCTGGAAGACATGATACCATTATCAGGCTTCTGCTGAACCTGATCATTAATTGAACCAGGTGTGCTGGGAAAGGAAAATATCCAAAACACACAGGACACTCTTACATTTCATTAGCTAACTACAGTACATGTGGCTAAGCAACTACAGTACATGTAGTTAGCTAACTACCATACATGAAATTAACTAACTACAGTACATGCGGTTAACCAACTACAGTGCATGTGGTTAACTAACTACAGTACATGCGGATCACTAACTACAGTACATGCAGTTAACCAACTACAATACATGTGGTTAACTACCTACAGTACATGCAGTTAACCAACTACAGTACATGTGGTTAACTAACTACAGTACATGCAGTTAACCAACTACAGTACATGCGGTTAACCACCTACAGTACATGTGGTTAACTAACTACAGTACATGCAGTTAACTAACTACAGTACATACGGATCACTAACTACTGTACATGCAGTTAGCTAACTACTGTACATGCAGTTAGCCAACTACAATACATGCGGTTAACTAATTACAGTACATGCGGTTAACTAACTACAGTACATGCAGTTAACCAACTACAGTACATGCGATTAACTAACTACAGTACATGTGGTTGCCTAACTACAGTACATGCAGTTACCTAACTACAGTACATGCGGTTAACTAACTACAGTACATGCAGTTAACCAACTACAGTACATGCGATTAACCAACTACAGTACATGCGATTAACTAACTACAGTACATGCGGTTACCTAACTACAGTACATGCAGTTACCTAACTACAGTACATGCGGTTAACTAACTACAGTACATGCAGTTACCTAACTACAGTACATGCGGTTAACTAACTACAGTACATGTGGTTACCTAACCACAGTACATGCAGTTACCTAACTACAGTACATGCAGTTAACCAACTACAGTACATGTGGTTAACTAACTACAGTACATGCAGTTCACTAACTACAGTACATGTGGTTAACTAACTACAGTACATGCAGTTACCTAACTACAGTGCATGCGGTTAACCAACTACAGTACATGCAGTTAACTAACTACAGTACATACGGATCACTAACTACTGTACATGCAGTTAGCTAACTACTGTACATGCAGTTAGCCAACTACAATACATGCGGTTAACTAATTACAGTACATGCGGTTAACTAACTACAGTACATGTGGTTACCTAACTACAGTACATGCAGTTACCTAACTACAGTACATGCGGTTAACTAACTACAGTACATGTGGTTACCTAACCACAGTACATGCAGTTACCTAACTACAGTACATGCAGTTAACCAACTACAGTACATGTGGTTAACTAACTACAGTACATGTGGTTAACTAGCTACAGTACATGCGATTAACTAACTACAGTACATGTGGTTACCTAACTACAGTACATGCAGTTACCTAACTACAGTACATGCGGTTAACTAACTACAGTACATGTGGTTACCTAACTACAGTACATGCAGTTACCTAACTACAGTACATGCGGTTAACTAACTACAGTACATGCAGTTAACCAACTACAGTACATGTGGTTAACTAACTACAGTACATGCAGTTCACTAACTACAGTACATGTGGTTAACTAACTACAGTACATGCAGTTACCTAACTACAGTGCATGCGGTTAACCAACTACAGTACATGCAGTTAACTAACTACAGTACATACGGATCACTAACTACTGTACATGCAGTTAGCTAACTACTGTACATGCAGTTAGCCAACTACAATACATGCGGTTAACTAATTACAGTACATGCGGTTAACTAACTACAGTACATGTGGTTACCTAACTACAGTACATGCAGTTACCTAACTACAGTACATGCGGTTAACTAACTACAGTACATGTGGTTACCTAACCACAGTACATGCAGTTACCTAACTACAGTGCATGCGGTTAACCAACTACAGTACATGCGGTTAACTAACTACAGTACATGCAGTTCACTAACTACAGTACATGCAGTTCACTAACTACAGTACATGCGGTTCACTAACTACAGTACATGTCGTTAACTAACTACAGTACACACGATTAACTAATTACAGTACACGTGGTTAACTAACTACAGTACATGTGACAGACAAAATCACACCTTAAGTAAAAATGATGTGTTAAAAGAGATATTAAAAATACACACGTGTAAATCTATTGAAAAACTGCTAAAAACACAAAACCATTTTAACATGTGTTAAAAGATACATTAAAAAAACATATACAGATGTTAAAATGAGTTTTAAAAGAAGATGGTAAAAACACACGAAGATGTAAAAATGTGTATACAAATACATTTAAGCACATATAGAGATGAAAATAAAGATATGATAGAGAGGGAGAGAATAAAGGTGCTTTTTTGTTCTTTTAGAGGAGGCTCACTATGCCAGTCTGAACCCCCTGCTGTAGTGATGTGGCAGTGAGGGAGATGCTCTGTTAGACCTGTCCGGTAAAAATTATGAAACCACGTCATACACTGACCAAATACTCCCTGGGTCTGCCACCGACCTTAGACATGCTTCTTATTCAACACAGATACACACAGTTCGGATCCGGACACTCACGCCCTTGGTCTGGGGAAGCCCATTGACAACAGCACGTCCAGGTTGGAGCCACGTTTGACGGAACCCGGACGGTTCTGCCGGAGCCTCCGCGGCAGGATTCTACTGTAAATGTCCTCTTTAGCAGCCATCGTCCACAGCAGTCCACTAAAAGACCAGTACAGTACTCCTCCTCCCGTGAAGCTAGTCCACGGACCTCCGCTGAATTCACATGAGTGAAGACTAGAGAGACAGCGGAGACAAGCCCCAACAGCCACGCGCAGAGCATAAGCCCCGCCCACTGGATTAAACAGCCAATCAACGGTGCTATCTGGATGTTTGTTTGGTTTTTATAATTTATTTATTTATATAATATACCAACAAAATAGGTACATTGGTACATCAGTGCAATTAGGTATATTATACATATTTAAGTATAAAAAAGAGAAAACAGAAGAAACAAAAACAAAATAAAAAAACAACTCTTTACAAGTCTTTAGACGCATATGTCTATGTAATGTGCGTGCATGTGTAAAACGTGTTTTACACCGACATAGACATAAACTTCTGTGCACTGTAGTTAAAAATTTTACCAAGTCAGCGTCAGGTCTAGAAGGTTAATATGTACAAAGCCTCGGTGCTTTACAATGAACTGGATGGTTATATTTAGACAGATAACTGCACATGAATGGCAGGGTAAACATCCTACTGTACTGAGGAAGTTGTCGTTGTTTGTCCTTGTAGTGTGTGTGTGTGTGTGTGTGTGTGTGTGTGAGTGTGTGTGTTATTCCAAGTAGGTGGTTTAGTGGTCAGCCTTGGTAAGTTAACCTATAGATGGTGGTAAACCTGCTAACAGAAGAGTCTGGAGTCCTTATTCTCTTAACTAGAGAAAGCTAGCAGACTACTCTGTTAGGTTTATCACTTACTCTGGCTTAATTTACCCAGGTTAATCACTTAACCACCCACTTAGATATCCCTATATCTTTCTTTTTATTTTCAATATGTACTTCATTGTAGGCTTGGGTCAAGCTGCTGCAATTTTATTCAAGGTCCAGATTATGGTTAGAATGGGAAGGACAAAGAGACAGCCATTGTACTCTCATCCCAGTCCATGCTTGATCACTTGTAACCATAGACATTGCCGATTTTTTAATATATATTTTTTGAATGGGTCAAATCCATATGAATTTCTATACATTTTAACCCTGTCCTTGTAACAATTCTGACAGCCGACAACACAACAACAAGGCATTTCCAGCTATGCTTTAGATATGTGATCTATATAAACAACAGCGTTTCCATGCAGTTTTTTGAGTCTGGTCTGCGCATTGCAATGTCCTCTGACGTTTGAATGATGTTACCTGCAAAGGGGTCTATCACCTACTTTTATACAGAAACGATCTTAAAACATAAAAACACAAGACATAGAAGAAAATAAAATGCCTATGCCTCGAGGAAGATCAACATGACTAATCAAAACCATGGTGTTGAAATGAACACCAACATTACCTATACTAGGCTTATAGGGCCCACTACAGGTCATCACCCCCCACCCCCCCCACCCCCCAGCCAGTGAACCAAACACTCCGTCCCTGCCCTACCCAATTTGTCTCTTTAAAAAGACCATACCCTTTATTACCAAGATTTAAAAGTGATTTAGACGTACTTTCCTCATCGCAAATACAGAAAGAAGTGTAACATAGAGCCAGGAATACTAGGATAGAATAATAGAAATAATAGAATAGGAACATACAATATAATATAGGATGTAAGGGAGTGTAAAATAAATAAAATGTATGGAATGTGCTGTTCAGTGTGTACAATGTACAAATGTATATGTTATACATACTGTTGGGAAACAAATGGCCCCATTGGGAGACTAATGTTTATCTACAGAGAAAATACAGATATAACATGCATATATAACATACAGAGGAGAAATATACAGATGCACTGATATAAATGTTGTATTTCACTTCCTTTCAAAAGGTGAAATCCTTTATTTTGTCCAAGTGTGTGATGGTTGGACTGTGGCTTCTAAATGTTAATAAAGTTTCTGGTTTTTTTAAATAGATACAAATCTGCTTTATTTTTTTTATTCATAAATTTATTATTATCATTAATGTTTTTATGACTGTTAATTACAGTCTAATAACAAGAAGCAATTGATTTACTGTACAGTAGTGATGCGCGGGCTACCCGCTGGCCCGCGGATATCCGCGGGTGACCCGCGGGGCGGGCGGGTTGGGTCGCAGTTTTTAATACATATTGCGGGCTGGGCGGGTTATATTTAATATATATTGCGGATGCGGGCGGGGCGGGTCAGGGACGATCAATACCCGCATTTTTCCATACGACATTCCCAAAAATGGCACAATATGGATAGACTGAAGGTATACAATATTTCAACTTAAAATAACCTCAGTAAGAATAATCAACGACATATCAAAAATATGATGATGAAAGACAACTCAATTGACATCGGCAGTTTCATTCCATGAGAGGCGGCACGCTCCAGTCAGAATGAATGGGTAACAGCCACGTTATTTTCACATCCTTTGCATTGCCATCTACAGGAAAGGGTTGCCTTCATATCTTTACAGACCATGTTAAGACCGATGAGGGAGGATAGAGAGGTGTGTGCGTGCATGGAGCAGTCTCCACAGCCGTGTTATGAAACGGAAAGGAGCCCCGCTAACCTACAGTAGCATCCTCGTCTCTCCTCTCCTTCCAATTACTCGTACACTTAATTCTCCTATGACCCGCGAGTCGGGCGGGGTGGGTCGCAGTATTAATACATATTGCGGATGCGAGTGGGGCGGGTCAGGGATGATCAATACCCGCTGAAGTGTGTGTGTGTGTGTGCGTACGTGCTCGGCTCGCGCATGTGCAAGCCCGTCAGTTCCTGTTTTGAATGCTGTTTTATCCCAACTTTTTGTTATTTGTTATTAGCGCCAAAATCTCCCTGAACACTCAGAGATAAGAGTGAAAATGTCGGACTTGATCAGGGAGAAGATTAAAACAGGCGATGCGAAGGTTGTACGGAAACGTTGTATGTGTTGGCTTTATAGAGTGATGATGTGGGTGGAGTCTATTTTATGTGCTGGAGTGCATATTGAGACGTTAGAAAGGAGGCAAAAATGATGCTTCATGACTTTTAACATTAGAAGCACAAGGTAAAGATGCTGCGAATGTACTATGTGAGTTTAGAGACAAATTTAAGCTCGCGGGTTGATAGCGGGCGGGTTGGGTTTATCAATACTTGATAGCGGGCGGGTTGGGTTTATCGATACGTGACATCATGCGGGTTGGGCGGGGCGGGCCGAGCCACGTCTTGGGTTTGGGCGGGGCGGGTTTCTGTAAAACCCCCTAACCGCGCATCACTACTGTACAGGTAAACATGTTAGTGCAGATCAGGTATTAAGAACAGGCCAGTTACAGTAATGATATGAACTGACTGATATGGAACTAAAACTACTAAACCCATGAATATACAAGAGAACAACTGTCGAAGAACTGTCCACTGGAGTGACCAGTACACAGTAAATTTTGCAGTGTTAAATCAACACTTAGAGAGTTTATTTAACTTCTTCTAGAGTGTATTTGGTCCCATTGTCTCCAAATTAACACTGCAAAATCTACAGTGTATGTGTCAAAGGGTTAAAGTGTAAAATACACAATTGAGTTTTAAGCATTTTATAGTGCTCTGCAACAACACATTATTTGGTCTGTTTTGGTAAATCACTACATAAACTATCATTAAAGAGTGAAGTTACAGATTGGAGCCCTGACTACTTGAAACATTATGGCTTTTACATTCTGCAAATGATCATGATTATTGCAGTCAGTATAACAAATAATATACAATGATACAAAGATGATATCACAAGTATTGGCCATGAGTGTCCCATCTGAGTTGTAGTGAAGTATGAGGTTAGTTTTGTTCGCCCACAGCGCTGGCAGATGGGTTGTATGGTACAATGACACAGAAGACACAGCCGGCCTCCTGGAAAGCATGCCTCATCTCCACCTAGTGGACACAAAGACACACAGTCAGACAGCAGGCTAGTCTTAGCCCCAAATGCTACACAATTGTTACTTGATTTTCTGTAACTGAGATGTGTAATAGGAAAAAAAATATAAATCATAATTAAAATATATACTTATTTGGCGACAAATGGAACTGGTAAGAATGAACCTTTCTTTGAGTCTTTTCATTCATTTTAATATCGAAAATATAATTTAAAATGAGTTCAATCAACAAAGATTGAGTTAGTTACAAATAGTTTTAACCCTTTAACCCCTGATGCGTCAGCACAGACACGTTCTGAATGGATGGTTTAGTTTAAAAATTCAAGGGTTTTTTTGTGTTATTTTACTGAGAATTTTATTGATGGAACTGATATACAGGCGTCAAAAAGCAACTGATTTAGAAAAAGAAAAAGCCCAAACTAAAACTACTGGAACCAAATTACAACACTAGTTATTTATTCCTTCATTTTTATTTTTTTTTGTGTTATTTGTTATTTTGTGAATATTTATTAGTTTCTGTCAATGTCATTGCTTATTTTCTCTACATTTTGTTTATTTATTTTATTATTTTTCTTCAATTGTGTTCTGTTAGTGTCTTAATTTGTTCATGTTACATAATATTTTGTTAGTTTAATATTCATTTTTGTTCATTTTACTGATCACTTTGGTTGTTTATGTTTATTTTGTTGTTTATTTTATCTTATTTTATATATATTTTTTTACTGTGGAATAGCTTAAGTCTCAGGAGTTAAATGGTTAAGTTTAAAATATTTTGTCTTAAAGTCAGTCTTGAGCACTGAATGATGCGTGCTGCAAGCAGCCACACCACTGGCCTGTTGTCCTTCAGTAAGCAGTTTTAACACCTTCTCTGCTTTGGGGAAATTCCGTTTCGGCCTAGGATGTTTCAGACTTCACTTTTCACAAAGTTGCACTTTTCAGACAAATCATATTTTCAAAAACACCTTAAATGTATGTTTATTTGTATATATTTTATTCTTCACTCGAACACATTAAAATGTATACAATATACTCAAATTAAAGTATTAAAATTATACAAATTACATTGCAAGCATATAACCTAATTTTTCATCATCTTACACATTGGTCCTTCCTCCTGTCAAGTTGTGACTGACACCCTGAAGGAGTTCTGGAATGGATTTAGTACCAGAAGCTCTATCGTCACAGATGCTGCAGCCTTGATAGAAGTTCCTGGTACTGTAGGTCTTTTTTGTTCTGTTCTGAGGTCAGACCCCACGTTCATCTTGTAGTAGAACTCCAGTGACACGTGCACATGAAAATGAGGTTATATACTTGCAATGCAATTTGTATAATTTTGATACTTTAATTTGAGTATATTGTATACATTTTAATGTGTTTGAGTGAATAATAAAGTTATATGCAAATAAACATATTTATTATGGTGCTTGTTTTTGAAAATATGATTTGTCCGAAAAGTCCTACTGTGCAAAAAGTCCAGTCTGAAACATCCGAGGCTGAAATGTCCTACAGTACATTCTTCCAGAGCTGGGGAGCAGTACAGCTGTGTGTGTGTGTGTGTGGGGGGGGGTCTGGGTGGAATCTATGCTCAGTTCAAAAGTTGCATCAACAGAGAATATACTTAATTTCCAGATTAATGTTTTGTTTGATTAAGTTTTTTAATGCTGTAGCAGGTGCTTTAAATTGTGTCATCACTGGGATGGGCACTATAAAGGAGGCACACCTGACTGGTAGGAGGGGCAAGTAAAGCAGAAAGAAAACAGGAGGAGCAAGACAAACAGGAAGGAGGTCAGAAAGCCAAGCAGGAGGAGTGAGAGTAAAGAAGATAAAAAAAAAGACTGAAAACTGAATAGAGAAAAAAAAAGTAGAAGAATCTAAAGTTAACTGGAGTGGTCTAAAGATAAAGGAGAGAAAAGCCTGGAATCTCTGGAGTGGGCAGAACCGTCCCCGCTTGGACTCCACAGTACGCATCTCACCTGGATCACCCAACACCTTCATCTTCCCTCTCTGAGTTAAGTGATTTTTTTTTTTCTCTCTCTGCAACTCTCCTGACTTTTTTTTTTTTTGCCTGACCTGAAGAGGTTCCTGGACACTCTAACTCTTTCACACCTCAGTCTCCCTCATAACCCACTTCACCCTGGCCCTTGGACTCCATCACTCTCCCAACCTTTAACCCTTATCTACTCACCTGGAAGAAGACAACCCTCATCATTCCCAGAAACCCTCATAGCGAACTACATTTCCATTCCTCCACCTCAGTGACATTCCACCCATGCATAGCATCATTCTCATCCTTCCCTCTTCAAATACAAGACATTTTTTTTGTTGGTTCAAGAAATGTTATTTTATGTTTAATGTATTGGAATTCTGAGTTGATACTGGTTTTACTTTGTTTTTTTCTGTATTATGATGAAATGTTTTGTTTATCCTTTTGTGAGTTGAATAATAATAATCTGAATCTTTCATTTAATGGTCTGGTGTCCATGGTTTTTTTGTAGCCTAGAAGTGAGCAGCCGGGTTAAACTTTCTTTTCTCTCTCCTAAATTAATTTAAATGATTGTTTAAGGTAAATGTCCCCTTTTTCAGTCTGGCGCCCAAATATATTTTCTAGGAGAGACTTCTACGCTACAGAAACGGCGCCCAATGTGGGGCCCTGAGCTCTAAACTCTTGGTAATAAGTTAAGAAAAAACATGTGTGTGTGTGTATATATATATAAATTGCCCATGTAATTAATCTGTGAATCAACTATCCAGATCTGTTTTGTGAGTTTTGTGCTTTAACGTTTTTGGATACTGCTTTGATCTGCATTAGAAATGTGTTCAATGTGATGAATGACTCTTAAATATTTGGTTTGTTAGTAAAAATTTGACCCACAAACCCCACATTTTACACTATGGCTAAACAAGTTTCTACATTGACACCCAGTATGCCTTTTGATATAGAAGCCCCTGATGTTCAAACCCCTTTATTAGCTACCCATGGTGCAACCACTGGATTTAGTACACACCTTCAAACAGTTTTTCCAACACCCAGTCAGCTGTTAGTTGGAACACCTGATGTAAGAGTCTCTCTTCAGCCCTGTCCCCCTCCCTTGGATAATTTGTATCCTAGTGATGTATCTCTTGCTTGGGAAACAGAGGCTGTGTCTTATTCATCTGCTCCAGGAGGTAGACTTTTAAACCTTACAGCTTATTCTCTTCCTTCTGCATCTCCCCCTCAGTATGAACTCCCAGGTGCAATACCTACACCTGCTCGTCATCTGGACCAAATTGCAGCACAAACTGAAAAAAGTTGGAACAAGATGCACATAGAATTGAAGGCGCAAAGTGAAGTTATTAAGGGGTTAACAACGAATGTAACAGAAAGTCAAAAGTCTTCAAAAGTACAACTAAGAGATTTTATGAATGAAATAAGTGCAAATCATCAACAACTCTGTAATATGAGTCATTCACATAAAGAAGCAACAGGAACTGAAATGAAGGATCTTGTAAAAGGAATCAAATTGATGGTGGAAAACTCTGAAACTTCTATTCTGTCCGAAGTTCACTTTATGGTGGAACAGCTTCAAGTGGAGATCCAACAGGAGTTCAAAACTTTGTACGCACATAATGAAGAATGTATTGGAAAACTGACAAAAAAAGTTGAAGAATCCAATGTTGAATTAACTAAATTGACTTCCAAAATGATGAAAGTGGACTTTGAAAGTAAAGAACAGTTAACACATCTTGAAAAGCAATCTTCTAGTTTGGAAGAAAAAATTGATTCTTTCTTGGTGGAAGTAAAGTCTACTCCATCTACAAGTTTAACCAAAACCTCCACAGCTCTACATATAGACCCCCCCAATTATGAAAAAGGATCATATTAAGATTACCTTTCCAACATATGGAGGTCCTGGGGATGACCCTGACCCCCTTAATTATTTGTCCAAATGTCATGACTTTCTTGCTTTACGTCCTTTGATTGATTCTGATATTCTAGTAACTTTAAGGACTGTTCTCCATGGTACCGCTCGTGACTGGTGGGAAATCTCCAGAGCAGATGTCACTACTTGGAGCCAATTTGAGACAGCGTTTTTGTCTGCTTTTCTTGCAGAAGACTATGAAGATGAACTAGCTGAACGTGTCCGAACCAATAGACAAAAAGAGCATGAATCTATCAGAGACTTTGCTTTCTCTTCCAGAGCTCTCTGTAAAAGATGGAGACCCTCTCTCCCAGAGGCCAGCATAGTCAAGATGATCCTGAAAAACATTAAGCCTCATCTTGCTAGTCAGCTGAGGGGTCGAGTGCACTCTGTGGATTTAGTGCGTCTTGGTCATCAATTGGAAAAAGATTATGAACAACAACTTGAATATAATCAGAGAATAGCAGCTAAAAATGTTACTCAATTTCCTAAACATACTACCGTTCAACCTCATGAGAAACCTAAACCAGCAATCGTGTGTTGGAGATGTAAAAGACACCATTCTCCTGGCTCATGTCCAGATTACCTTTCACCGTGTGCTAATTCTGCTACTCCTTACAGGCAGCAGGGTTCACCAAAAGAGGTCCCGGAAACTCAAAAACCAAAAGGTTTGCAGAGAAATGGATCTTTGTCTGTTGTAAAATCTATGAAA
The DNA here is from genome assembly GCA_020466265.1 of Siphamia tubifer. NCBI lineage: Eukaryota > Metazoa > Chordata > Actinopteri > Kurtiformes > Apogonidae > Siphamia > Siphamia tubifer. Next base: position 9,810,674 of record CM035795.1, read on the forward strand.
TCTTTTCCCTTATCACAACAAAATAAAAATTCATCATTTAAGTCAATTTCTCATACTCTATCTTACATATCTGAAACAACCTCTTGCCCACAACAGCTTGTTGTCCCTGTTTCAATCGATACATGGCGTGGAAAGGCCATAGTGGACACCGGATCAAGCTATACCCTCATTCATGAATATCTCTGGATGGAATTAAAAGGGTCAAAGGTTGACTTACAGCCTTGGACAGAAAGTCCATTGTATTTAGCTAATGGTGAAGCAGCTATTCCAATTGGATGGGGCAACCTTTCTGTTGAGATTCAGGGAAGAACTTCCAGTTTACCTGTCGCGTTGCTTGGACCACAAGAATTAGCCTATGGGTTGGTTCTTGGCTTGGATTTCATCGCTAGCATGGGAATGATAATTAATGTAGCTGATAAAGTATACAGTTTTAATTTCAATCCCTCTTTAATCTATCCTTTTCAGCCAGGTAGTGCGTCTCTCCCCAAGAACATCACACAGTTTACCACAACAAACAGCCAAAGGTCAAACGGTCCGCATCATACACTTTCCCTTATCTCCTCTGTTACCCCTCCCATCCTTATTCTAGAACCAGTGCGGCTGGAGGTGCAAGATTACATTGATATAGCTGTATCTAATGCGCACCTAAAGGAAGGAGAAAAATCCCAATTAAGGCATTTTCTGGAGTCTAACCACCTGGTCTGTAAACATACACCAGGGAAAACTGATGTTCTGCAACACACAATCTACACTACTGTGTACCAATCAAGCAGAGACCCTACCGAATGCCTGCTGTTAAGCAAGCAATTGTGGAGGAACAGCTAAAGGAGATGATCGCTACTGGAGTTGTTGAACCCTCCCATTCTGGTTGGGCCTCTCCTGTCGTGCTACCCCCGAAAAAAGATGGAGGACACAGATTCTGTGTTGATTTTCGGAAGGTCAATGCTGTCACTGAAACGACGCCTATCCTCTCCCTAACATCGGTGAAATACTTGAGTCCCTTTCTGGATCCTCTATTTTTTCAACTATTGATTTAAATAGTGGATACTGGCAGGTACCCATGGATCCTGACAGTAAAGCCAAGACTGCTTTTGTCACCCACGCTGGATTGTACCAGTTCAATGTCATGCCTTTTGGTCTAAAAAATGCCCCCGCCACTTTCCAAAGAATAATGGAAAGGGTTCTGGATGGTCTGCGTGGTGAAATCTGTTTAGTCTATCTTGATGACATAATTGTAAATTCATCATCTGTAACCCAACATTTTGAGTGTCTTCAGATTGTAATGGATCGACTTAGCAAAGCCAATTTAACTGTCAATCTAAAGAAATCTAGATTTTGCCTGCAGCAAATTAAATTTCTTGGACACGTTGTCTCTCGAAATGGAGTCAGTGCTGATCCTGATAAAGTGGAAGCCATCAAGTCATATCCAGTTCCAACCAACCTTAAAGAAGTTCAAAGATTCTTAGGCCTTGCTGGTTGGTATCACAAGTTTGTACCAGATTTCTCCAAAATTGCTCAACCCCTGAATAAGCTAAAGAAGAAAAAAGGGAGACCTTTCATATGGAGTCAGCCATGTCAGGATGCTTTTGAGCAGCTAAAGTCTTGTTTGATTTCTCCCCCTATATTGGGTCATCCCAATACAGACCTTCCATTCTTTGTCTACACCGATGCCAGTGATACAGGACTCGGAGCTGTGTTAACCCAAAAAGACCACCATGGAAGTGAAGTAGTTCTTGCTTATGCTAGTCGAACCTTAAACAAAGCTGAGAAGAACTATTCAGCAACAGAAAACGAGTGTCTAGCAATCATTTGGGCTCTCGAAAGATGGCAGCATTATCTAGAACCAAAGCTCTTCACAGTCATTACAGATTACTCTGCTTTGAAATGGGTTCTCTCTTCCACCAAAACCACTAGTCGGCTGATTAGATGGGCCTTAAGGTTACAATGCTTTGATTTCCTTGTAGAATACTGAAAAGGAAAACTAAACTGTGCTCCTGATGCCTTTTCCAGAATTTATCCTGCTGCCAAATGCTGCCTAAACTCCTCAAGAACTGATGACAACGTACCCATATCTCTTGAATAAGTTTGGGAGGAACAACATAAAGACCCAAAAGTGGAGGAAATCATGAAACAGCTAATTGAAAGGAACAAGAAAATGGAACAGGAATTTGTTTTAGAAGACAAACTATACCGGAAAAAACGAATGAAAACCAATTCCACTACCGACTGTATATTCCCCTCAGTCTTGTTCATGAAATACTTCAGAATTATCATGAAAGTCCTTTAAGTGGCCATGTTGGTATCTTTAAAACTTATAAAAGGCTCTATGAAGTAACATACTGACCTGGGATGTGGGCGGATGTGAAATCTTTCATCAGGCAATGTATGATCTGTCAAAGTGTAAAAGCTGATAATCAAAAACCTGCTGGGAAAATCCAACAAACCAATGTCAACAGCCCTAATCAAATGTTGGGAATTGATCTGATGGGCCCCCTACCCAAAAGTACACAACAACATGAGTATTTATTAGTAGTAGTGGACTATTTTTCCCGCTGGGTTGAACTTTCACCTCTACGAACAGCTACAGCCCAAACGGTTGTGCGATTCTTAAAAAATGACATCTTTACCAGATGGGGTGTACCAGATTACATTCTGTCTGACAGAGGACGTCAGTTTGTGTCTGAAATATTTTGTGAACTCTGTGCTCAATGGACTGTAAAGCCCAAACTAACTACCGCATATCATCCCCAGACAAACCTGACTGAAAGAGTGAATCGCTCTCTGAGAAGTATGATTGCTTCTTATGTGGATACCAATCATACTAAATGGGATCAACACCTTCCAGAGTTCAGGTTTGCCATTAATTCAGCAGTTCAGGAAACTACAGGGGTTACGCCTGCTGAACTACATATTGGGCGGAAGCTTAATAGTCCCCTGGACAAAGTGTTAAAAGGGAAGATTTATCCCCCTGATGCTCCTGCCTATGATGTCATTAAACAGCTGACAAACTTCAAAACAAATGTAGAAGAAAACATAAGAAAATCAAAACAACGGCAGTTGAGGAATTACAACAAGAATCGTCGTGCAGTTGACTTTGAAACCCAAACAAAGGGTATGGGTAAGAAACTTTCCACAGTCACAGGCCCAAAAGAAATTCACAGCTAAATTGGGAAGAAAATGCCGAGGTTCTTATAGAATCCTTGAGCAGTTAGGACCCCTGAATTACCGTGTTGTTCTGGAGGATACGGGTGAGGATGTCCGGACTGTACATGCGTGCAATCTAAAGCCGTTCTATCCAAGTGCAGAGGACTTGGAACACTTGGAACAAAAGCGCATAATGGACATCTTCCAAGAAAGTTCAGAGGAGGATTTTATGGGATTTATGGATTGAACTGGGACCACTAGACACAGTCTTGTCGAAGGGAGGAGGAGTGTAGCAGGTGCTTTAAATTGTGACATCACTGGGATGGGCACTGTAAAGGAGGCACACCTGACTGGTAGGAGGGGCAAGTAAAGCAGAAAGAAAACAGGAGGAGCAAGACAAACAGGAAGGAGGTCAGAAAGCCAAGCAGGAGGAGTGAGAGTAAAGAAGATAAAAAAAAAAAAAAAAAGACTGAAAACTGAATAGAGAAAAAAAAAAAGTAGAAGAATCTAAAGTTAACTGGAGTGGTCTAAAGATAAAGGAGAGAAAAGCCTGGAATCTCTGGAGTGGGCAGAACCGTCCCCGCTTGGACTCCACAGTACGCATCTCACCTGGATCACCCAACACCTTCATCTTCCCTCTCTGAGTTAAGTGATTTTTTTTTTTTTTTTTTTTTTTTTTTCCTCTCTCTCCAGACTTTTTTTTTTTTGCCTGACCTGAAGAGGTTCCTGGACACTCCAACTCTTTCACACCTCAGTCTCCCTCATAACCAACTTCACCCTGGCCCTTGGACTCCATCACTCTCCCACCTTTAACCCTTATCTACTCACCTGGAAGAAGACAACCCTCATCATTCCCAGAAACCCTCATAGCGAACTACATTTCCATTCCTCCACCTCAGTAACATTCCACCCATACATAGCATCATTCTCATCCTTCCCTCTTCAAATACAAGACATTTTTTTTGTTGGTTCAAGAAATGTTATTTTATCTAAAAAAAGTTTGCTTAAGGAGCGCTACCTGGACTCAAAATAAGTAATAAAAATTAGAGGTGCTCTATTGGATGGGAGAGAACAGCATAAAACAAAGAAAAATTCCAAGGCACTCTCTTAAAAGTGAAAGATAAAAAGCCTTTATTAAACCGGCTTGGTTAACAAAACTTATAAAATCATATAAAAACCCCAACGCGTTTCGGCACAAATGGCCTTCATCAGGGAGTATGACTTGTCACTAAAACAGGAAGAGGCATTTAAAACAGAGCCAACCAATCACCAGCCTACACATAACAGTGTTAATTTGGTAAAAAAGTGTAGTCTAGGAAGCAGTGTAATAAATAAAACCTCCACTAGGTGTCATCCTAAAAAAGTGAACAAGCCAAAAAAATGAAATTTTAACTAGATAAAAACTCTAAAAAAACAACCAATACACAAGTTAAAAACAAGTAAATGAGAAGAAAATGACTAACACACGGTAAAAAAGCAAAAACAAAGTAAAAATTTCATACCTACCAAATATCCATAAAATACATTAAAACTCTGCAATAAAAAACTACAATAAAAATACTAAAATCAAGGTCATCATTCAAACCTGGGTATTTTGTAGCCCGTAGTTTGTCTATCCAAAAGGTCTCTCTCTGATTTAGTGCTCTCTGTCTATCACCCAACCTGAGGGTTAAAGGGATGTGATCAATACCCACAACCTGTAAAGATGTTGGATCATTATTGTGGTGTTCACTGTAATGTTTTGCCATGGGATATTTTAAATTGCCGGTGCGAATTGCGTATTTGTGTTCCGCCAGTCTGTCTTGTAAACGTCTTTTGGTTCTACCTACGTAGAACACATTACAACTGGGGCATTCCAACCTATAAATGACAAAAGTTGTTTTACAGTTAATAAAATAATTAATCTTATTAATCTTTATTAACTGTAAAACAACTTTTGTCATTTATAGGTTGGAATGCCCCAGTTGTAATGTGTTCTACGTAGGTAGAACCAAAAGACGTTTACAAGACAGACTGGCGGAACACAAATACGCAATTCGCACCGGCAATTTAAAATATCCCATGGCAAAACATTACAGTGAACACCACAATAATGATCCAACATCTTTACAGGTTGTGGGTATTGATCACATCCCTTTAACCCTCAGGTTGGGTGATAGACAGAGAGCACTAAATCAGAGAGAGACCTTTTGGATAGACAAACTACGGGCTACAAAATACCCAGGTTTGAATGATGACCTTGATTTTAGTATTTTTATTGTAGTTTTTTATTGCAGAGTTTTAATGTATTTTATGGATATTTGGTAGGTATGAAATTTTTACTTTGTTTTTACTTTTTTACCGTGTGTTAGTCATTTTCTTCTCATTTACTTGTTTTTAACTTGTGTATTGGTTGTTTTTTTAGAGTTTTTATCTAGTTAAAATTTCATTTTTTTGGCTTGTTCACTTTTTTAGGATGACACCTAGTGGAGGTTTTATTTATTACACTGCTTCCTAGACTACACTTTTTTACCAAATTAACACTGTTATGTGTAGGCTGGTGATTGGTTGGCTCTGTTTTAAATGCCTCTTCCTGTTTTAGTGACAAGTCATACTCCCTGATGAAGGCCATTTGTGCCGAAACGCGTTGGGGTTTTTATATGATTTTATAAGTTTTGTTAACCAAGCCGGTTTAATAAAGGCTTTTTATCTTTCACTTTTAAGAGAGTGCCTTGGAATTTTTCTTTGTTTTAAAATGTTATTTTATGTTTAATGTATTGGAATTCTGAGTTGATACTGGTTTTACTTTGTTTTTTTTCTGTATTATAATGAAATGTTTTGTTTATCCTTTTGTGAGTTGAATAATAATAATTATCTGAATCTTTCATTTAATGGTCTGGTGTCCATGGTTTTTTTTGTAGCCTAGAAGTGAGCAGCCGGGTTAACTTTCTTTTCTCTCTCCTCAATTAATTTAAATGATTGTTTAAGGTAAATGTCCCCTTTTTCAGTCTGGCGCCCAAATATATTTTCTAGGAGAGACTTCTACGCTACAATGCATTGTGGCAGTTTATTATAAAGTGAATCAAAGTTATTACATTTTAGATGTTTATTACAAAGTGTGGTTCAACAAGCTTTTAAATGTTTTTGTTCTCTTTGGTTGAGACAGTAGTTTGTACTAATTCAGAAGAATGACCCAGTGATGTTACAGTATGAAACACATGATAACAGTTCTGTCTTACCATTTTGGCCTGGTCAAGACACAGACCTACTACAGCTCCTCCACTGCCAGGTAACTTCACAGCTGAACCAAACTTTAAGACACGAGAGACAACACTGAGTGCTGGAAAAAAAAACACTCTTGCATGCACACACAGATGGAAATAGAGAAACAATACTGTTGATGTTATTATGTGCATTATTTATTTATAGATATTTAAATATTCTGATACAGGCTATTCTGTCCACAAGTGATTTATCTGTCTTTTTTTTTTTTTTTTTTTTTTTAGACTAATATGTTGTCATTTTGTTTTTACAGAAGAGGATTAGGGCCACTGAAAAAAAAAAAAAATTCTGGATCACTTTGAAATGTATTCTCCATTTACCACAATGTAAAATTTCAAAGTGATCCAGAATCCAGGATCTCTTCCAGATCACCACCAAAATGTAATCATTTGTTCCTTGTGACTTTCCCAACACACCCTGAACATGTCATCAAAATCCGTCCATAAGTTTTTGAGTCACTTTGACACCCCCCCCCCCACACTGGACCACCACTATAATCTAACCATTTCCAGATCTCCCCGTTACCAACCTACCCTGAAAATTTCATCAAGATCCGTCCATAATTTTTGGAGTTATCTTGCTAACTAACAAGACAGACAAACAAACTGGTAAAAACAATAACCTCTTTTCATTCAACGGGGGGAGGTCTGCCTTGGTGGACATTTGCTCCCTCAGAGTGCTTTTGTAGTTATAACGTGTTTTTCAAGATGAAGTGTCTCTTCTTGGTCTCGAACTTGGTAAAAAAATGCAACTAATAGTCCAGTGCAACTTGTTCTTTATTACACATTTTTTAGCTGATGTGACTTAAACTGCAGAGCAACATAGACCAGAAAATATAGTGTATACATACTGGACCTTCTTTTTTTCACCAATGGCCGTAATCATCTTCTGTATCATTTTTTCATGACATCTATGACGGAAGTGTTTGAATAACAAATAAAGAATCTGAATAAACGCTGGCTAATCACTAACCTGCCTCGCCAGCTGAACCATCTTCAGATTCCCAGCACCCAGACTTTCATCAGTGTAGACAGACCTGTGTGTTGAAGAGTTTTTCCTTTAGTCATAAGATGAAAACTGAGCAACAAACAATTCAACACAGGAAGAATAATTACCTCCGCAGCTCAAAGTTTTTGTCCATGAGCTGTGCCAGACATTCCCAGTCTTTGTTCTCTAGAGCCGTCCTGAGGGAAATATTCCAAAAATATTGGAGCCACTGGTATGGTAAGTAAAGACACATTTCCAATCTTCCCCTTAAAGGGATTATGTGAAGGAAAATTAATGGTAGTTAATTTTTAGATGATTGGGAGTACATACATAGTTGACATCAAAATCACACCATTCGGATATACATTGAGAAATTTTGATTTTGCTGTTTTGAAATGTTTTAGCATGGAAGTTAATATTTCTTTTTCCAACACAGAAGGTCTGAAAATAGTGTTTCATGTCGGTGTCCTAATCGCTAACATTCTAACACAGTTTGGCTCAAAATGGCAAAATCGAAATTTCTCAATGTACATCTGAATGGTGTGATTTTGATGTCAACTATATGCAGGGTGCAATTCATGAAAAAAATAGAGGGGGGGGGGGTTGTCCACAGAAAAAAGTTTGCCTTGGAGGTTCAGACCCTCATTCCCACATGAATAACATAAATGAGGCTCAAATCACTAAATGAACATTTCAAATCTTTTCTGTTTCCCTGTTGGGGGGGGGGGGGGGTCATCTGGGTCTGTATACGTGGTGTTCATTTCTTCATGAATTGGGGAAAATAAAAACGGGCAGTTTTTCACTGATTTTACTTGCTCACGTGCAAGGGCAAGGTACGGCGGTGCGGACGGGACAGGGGTTTGGTTCTTTTTGAGCACAAAAACTGAGCACGTGAGACCAGTCCCTGGACGGGCCATGTTTGGAGGGGGGTACTGAGGGTTGAGCCCGTGGGAGTCAGGTTGGGGTGGTAAGCAACCTTGTCCCTCCGCCCCCCACAATTTCTTTTCCCCCGACTACGATCTCAGGTCAGACGAGATGACCCGCTGAATGTAAACATATTACTAAGACGAGGAAACTAAACTGACCAGGATTCAACCTCAGTGGGTCTGGGTCAGCCGTGGGACCTCTCCCTATATCTGGCTTCTGGCCCCTCCGGACACATTTCCTTTGTGGTGGTGCACTACAACCAGCTCAGGGTGGGACAGGAAGGGTCCGGTGGAGAAGGTGGCTCGCGGGTCCAGTTGCAAGTTTTACAGCCCACCTCCCCCACCCCCCACTTCCGATTTCTCTGCATGTGATGAAGTTCCTCTTTCGGGCCTTTCATGTTCACGCTGTCAGAAAGACTCATAGACCACAGGACCCTATGTCTAAAACCAGAGTGACGGATGACCCCCCCCCCCCCACCAAATCACACCCAGACTATATGCATGTACTCCTAATCATCTAAAAATTGAGCTAAAATTAATTTTACTCTGGATAATTCCTACAGTCTGCCTCTGAACAACTCAAAACTGACCTTGCCTGATCAGTGAGCTCAGCAAAAGTCATCATGGCTTCAACTACTAGAGACTCTGCTGTGGAAAGAATCAAAGTGAAAGGTTTTTTATAACGGGATATTATACAGAGCATCAATCAATCAACCAATTAATCAATCAATTATATAGCACTTTACAACAACATAAAAGAAGTCCAAAGTGCTTTACATCTAAACCATAAGTAAAAGACAAGATAAAATAACACCATGTAAACACATTGTTTACGAAGGCAAATTTTGACAAAGCAAGTGACTATAGTTTTGTGCCCAGTGCTTAGACCTATCTAATGAATCAATTGGAATTGAATTCCGTTAAGAAATGAGGGAGGAGAAGCAACTTTAGTGAATTGTGGACGACTGATGATGACGGATGGACGAAGCGGGACAGCAATAGCACATCCTGGAATGAGCTAAAAAAAAAACCATCTGGCTATTGACAAATATTTCCACCTGTAACATGAACTCAGAAAGTCCAACTGTCTGAGTTGTTAAATACTTTGAATTAGATTTTTCCAAGCTAAAAATGTTCAATCTGCACTTTTGAAGAAGAAAGTTGAAGACAATGCAATTCCATTTTTGTCCTTTTCTTTTTATAACACACTTTTAGGTATTTAAATACTTGACAGATTTTCAAAGTTCTACTTCTGCAAAAAGGGTGTCAATTCTTTACATGTAGGGCATTTTTGACAGAGTTGACAAAAATAGCCTGCAGTTGGCCTGAAGACCTTGTGTCCCCCGTCGCACAAGTGACAAAAAACATGTCATAAAGTACGAGTCAATGACACTGTAGCTCACTGGGCTTGAAGTTGACAGACAGAGGGCTGTGGGGTGGATCGTTATGACGTGAACTGGATATAGCACATGTCACAGTGATTCATTGTACCAGAAATCATAATTATGGTAAACAGCCATGGGGACTGAATTTTTTTGCGGGGGGGGGGGGGGGGGGTCACCACTGTTGCACACTACAAGATTAAAGACACACAAATGCCATAAGCACTGATAGTGTTGCCCTATTGAATGAGTTCAAAAGGGCAAGATAAATAACTTTTTCCAAAAGGAGCAGTTGGGAGTACAGCACAGGACCCACCATTAAACGGTAGCTTTATTAATGTAGTCACCAAACTGGTGCTGTGGATTATCAATGTAAAAGTGAATACAAGTACAGTCACCAAACTGCTGCACAACAGTTTGATGGTGTGAATTAGGTGATTCAACATCAATACTGAAAGAACTCATTCCTCCCATTTTGTTGCTGTATGACCTTGAAAACGAGGTTAAAGTCGTATGCTAATGTGATAAGGCCAAACAGAATAATATATGTGGTTCCCATCACATGGGTACGAAAAATTGGGTAGGTAGGTCGGTCATCCATATTTTATTTTATTTACAATTTTATATACCTGTCTTCTAAAAAGAAGCTCCAAAAAATAAGAATTAATATCAGTTATGCTTTCCAGCAGTTAGAAAATCAACACATTGCCTCAGATTTGCCATGTACATTTACAGAATGTTTTAAGAGAGCATAAATTAATTTTAGATGATTGAAATACAATAAGATCTGATTTGACATCAACATTTTGTATTTTATTGATTTTTTTTCAACAAAAATACAGTTTAACTACAAATGTAAATTCTATCCATATCTAAATATTATTTCAATGAAATAAAGGCCCCAATATTGAAGGCTTTAGTGGACATATACAGCTATCAATTTACTGTTCAACTTATTTCCTCTTGCCATACTGCTGTTTTGTTACTGGCTTCTTGCCATTCCTCTCACAATCTTGACAGAGCGGGAGTACAGTTTTAAATTTTTTTTTTAGCTCTGGAAGAGGATTTGTATTTTGTTCCCCACACCAGGCACACAAGTCTTTGTGACCAAGAGATGCTCCATAAAGATATGAAACCATTTTCCCAATTAATAAAGAAACGGTGGTGTTTTTGAAACAAACGAAGTGTGAAGTGAGTGGGAAATTAACAGACCATGTACTCTGATTCATCAAGAGGCCAACAGCCAATCAAAACTCGCGCAGCAATCACATGCATTGAGGGTTGTTTTGATGGACATGGACACGATGAAAATGGCTCGTTGTTTGTCGCTAGTCATAAATCACGGTGGTCAGACAGGTGACAGATGTTGGTAAATATGAATACGGACTAAATACGGAGAAATAAATTCTCTCATCATTAGTCATTGGGAATTTCGAAGATAAGAGTCGGCAGTCGGCCGGTTCATTATATTTAATTTATTTTGACAAACTGATAAAATGTCTACATAGTCGGCATTTTCGTCGTAAAAAAATTGGGTCGGTCGGGTGACCGGAACCACACGTATTATTTTGTTTGGCCTAATGGAAATTGAAATCATCAGAATGTGTTGTAGGTGGAGGCCTTGTATAAGCCCGCTGAGGGTTTATTGCCTCATCCTGGCAAAGATGTACTGTGGGACTCTTTTTTTTATGACTTCTGTGATTGTATGCTTTAGTATGCCGAAATAAATAAAAAAATAAAAATAAAAAAAATAAAAAAACTAGGTCAAAGTCACTAATCATTAATTTTGAAAAAGGTTTTCATTAGAGGGGTGTGTGTTGTAAATTCAGTGATCCTCCATCAAAGCTGTCAAATGTTATTTTGACTACAGTGTTCCTGGACAGACGGACAAATGAACAACATTTCTATATCCCCCGCTGGGGGACAAAAATAGACAAAAAAGACAAAGCATTTTAATAAATATATCTGTTCTAATGATGCTAAAAGTATATATAAATATCTGTACTTTCTACTCCTTACATTTATATAAATATCTGTACTTTATACTCTACATTTATATAAATATCTGTACTTTATACTCTTTACATTTATATAAATATCTGTACTTTATACTTCTTACATTTATATAAATATCTGTACTTTATACTCTTTACATTTATATAAATATCTGTACTTTATACTTCTTACATTTATATAAATATATGTACTTTATACTCTTTACATTTATAGAAATATCTGTACTTTATACTCATTACATTTATAGAAATATATGTACTTTATACTCTTTACATTTATAGAAATATCTGTACTTTATACTTCTTACATTTATATAAATATCTAACTGAATAGACTCGTTACTTTTTTAAACTAAACAGTGTGAAAAATAAGTCACTTTGGAGAGAAAATCAGTGGAGAGAAACTGTGACTTTCTATATTATAATTATGACTTTTAGCTCATGATTTCAACTCTTTTTGTCATAGTTATACATTTGTTATCTCATATGTATGACTGTATGTCATAATTATACTTTTTTTTAATCTCACATATGACCTTTTTTATTGTCATAACGATGATATTTCATCTAAATTGTGACTCTCTCCCCCCATTTTTCCTAAATTTCCTTCCCACACCCACAAAACTGAGTAACTGTGACCTGATCAAACACATTATTTACACAGTTGACTTTTAAATGCTTTATTTTTTGGATCTTTATCTTTTGAAACTTTCCTCTTTTTTACTATTTAAATAAATATTATTTCATCCATGGCAAAGAAATGCAGTTTTACTTTTTACTTTATTACAATTTTTTACTTTTACTTCAGTGAAGGAGTTGAATCAGTACTTCTACTTTTACCAGAATATTTTTCACACAAGTAGCTGTACTTCTACTAAAGTACACAATGTGAGTACTTTGACCACCTCCGATCCAGACAGACAAGATGGTGATGGTCAACCAGTCTAACATCAGAAGACAGTGGTTGTGACAGATGTAGAAATCCCAAGTGATAGAAACATCATAAAGAAAGAAAACTAAAAGGTTGAGAAATAAAAAGGGCTGAAAGAGGAGATAAGAGAAAACGTGGTGTGAGGGACAGTGACCCCCACACAGATATGCAATTAAAATACTATTTATTTATTACTTATGCATTCCTGTGTCAACTCTTGGTTTGGTTTGGTGTTTTTATACTTTAATTTCAGTGTTAAATGTGTTGAGTTCAGACCTGTACATGTGCACAATAGTCACATCACAGGTCCTGCAATGACTTTTATTTTATTTTTTATTTCTTAATTTATTTTTATTTTATTACATTTTGTGGAGTGAAGGAACAAGTCAGAAAGAAAGACATGCTTCCCGCCCCCAAATCCCGTCGGCTTCAAGAAATCCATCTACTTGTAAAAGAAAGGCGACAGCTAAGAAAATTGTGGAGAAGGGCTACACCAGAAGAAAGGGAAGGTATCAACCTCCTTCAAGAGGAGTTAAAACAGAGGCTCTCAAAACTCCGCCGAGCAGAAAGCCTAAGGATGCGTCGGAATAAGAAAGAAAAAGCCAGAACTGACTTCTACAAAGACCCCTTTTAAATTTGTGAAAAGTATATTCACAAAGGAGAAGAGTGGATCTCTGAAAACATCAAAGGACCAGGTTGAAGAATATCTGAGAAACATCTATACTGATGAGAAAAAACATGAACGAATCATCGTCCCCACTGACATCCCTCCAATATCTCCCCCACAACATCAGGTTGATATCAGCCCTCCCAAGCGGAGCGAGGTGAAGCAGGCAGTGAAAAAGGCAAGATCGGCATCTGTACCAGGCCCTAACAGTGTTCCGTATAGCGTTTACAAGAACACTCCAGATGTTCTCAAATTCCTGTGGAAAAACATGAGTGGTGTGGGACAAGCAGATCATTCCGAAAGCCTGGCGAAGAGCAGGAGGAGTGCTTATCCCAAAAGAAAAGAACTCGACCACCATTGAACAATTCCGCCAAATAAACCTTCTGAACATCGAAGGGAAGATTTTCTTCAGTGTATTGGCACAGCGACTAACAAAGTATCTCAAGCAAAACCACTTCATTGATACATCGATCCAAAAGGCTGGCATAGCAGGTTTCTCGGGATGCCTTGAACATAACAGTATCATATGGCATCAAATCCAGACTGCGAAAAAAGAAGGGAAAGATCTTCATGTCTTGTTCCTCGATCTAGCCAACGCATATGGATCAGTTCCTCATTCATTGCTGTGGACTGCCTTTGAATTTTTCCAGGTGCCGACTACAATCACAAATCTAGTAAAACACTACTTCCAGGATCTGCAGTTTTGCCTCACAACATCAGGCTTCACAACAACGTGGCAATCTCTGGAAGTGGGCATCATGGCGGGGTGCACCATCTCCCCATTGGCCTTCACGATGGCGATGGAGGTCATCATTAGAGCCTCGAAATGGGTGGTTGGAGGAGAACGACTACAGTCTGGTCAGAGGTTACCACCAATTCGAGCCTATATGGATGATGTAACAACACTCACAACAACTGTCCCCTGCACCAAGAGACTGCTGGAGAAGCTTCATCAAAATATAACATGGGCGAGGATGAAGTTAAAGCCCAGCAAGTGCAGAAGCATCTCCATTGTGAAAGGCCAAGTCACAGACCAGAGATTTCATGTCAGCGGAACACCAGTACCAACTGTTTCAGAAATGCCAGTAAAGAGCTTGGGAAGATGGTATGATACAAGGCTCAAAGACACCGAGCAGTTTGATCAACTAAAAAAGGATACCATCACATACATGGATCACATCAATAAAACCTTACTGCCAGGAAAACTTAAGTTGTGGTGTTTTCAGTTTGGCATACTCCCAAGACTCTTGTGGCCTTTAACTGTGTACGAAATCCCCATCACCAAGGTTGAAAAGTTGGAACGTGTGATAAGCACACAGCTGAAACAGTGGCTTGGAGTTCCACGATGCTTAAGTTCCATCGGACTATATGGACATGGCAAATTGGAATTACCAATCTCAGGGCTGGTGGAAGAATTCAAATGCACCAAAGCAAGTCTGGTCATGACGTTAACTGAAACTGAGGATGCAGTCATTCGAACAGCGGCCCCCCGGGTGGCAGCGGGAAGGAAGTGGATTCCATCAGAAGCTGTTCAAAGTGCAAAGTCTGCTCTTCAATTCAGAGATGTGATTGGGCAAGTACAGCATGGGAGAGCAGGACTCGGACTCATCCCAAAAGCTCCTCTGTGGCACAAAGCAACATCAGAGTAGAAGAGACGGCTGGTGGTAGAGGAAGTCAGGAGACAGGAAGAGGGAGATCGGCACGCTAAAGCTGTCTCAATGGCCAAGCAGGGGAGATCGACCAACTGGGAAAGCCTGGAGAAGAAGAAGCTCAACTGGCGTGACATCTGGCAGATGGAGGGAGCGCGGCTGAGTTTTGTCATCAGAGCCACGTATGACCTGCTACCTTCCCCCCTAAATCTGAAAAAATGGTACGGAGAAGATCCCACCTGTTTCGTGTGTCAAGCACCCGCATCTCTAAGGCACATTCTATCAGGGTGTACTACAAGTCTCACCCAAGGACGCTATACTTGGCGGCATAACCAAGTACTCAGAGAGCTGGCATCAACACTGGAACAGAGGCGAACCACCATAAACAATCTCCCACAAACATCAGCAGAAAAGGTTCACTTCACACATTTCATACCAGCTGGCCAACATCAAGAGCATCAAACAACACCAAATGATGCAAGCATCCTGCAGTTCGCTCGAGATTGGAAAATGGAAGTGGACCTTGATAAAAAGCTTGTGTTTCCCCCAGAAATAATGGCTACAACACTCCGGCCAGACATGGTCCTGTGGTCTCCAACAGTAAAGCTGGCTTATGTCGTGGAACTGACAGTACCATGGGAAGATGGGGTTGAAGAGGCTTATGAGAGGAAAAAAAACAAATACTCTGACCTGGCAGCTGAAGCATCCCAGAACGGCTGGAAGACCAGCATTTTCCCAGTAGAGGTGGGATGCAGGGGATTTGTTGCCACATCTACCACCAGTCTGTTGAGAAAAATGGGAGTGAAGGGTCGCTCCCTCCAACAGGCTATCAAGTCCGTGTCAAGTGCTGCCGAAAAAAAGCAGCAACTGGCTCTGGATCAAGCGTAAAGACCCCAACTGGGCAGTAAAATAGAGACTAATGGTATGCGGTCAGGTTTAGGTCTGACTCAGGGAGAAGGACGACCCTGCCATGCAGAGTCCAACGGGATATGGAGGGTATGGCATAGAGGGGGGTGTACCTGGGACGCTGGGTACACCGTTGAGCCCTCTGGAGACGTTGTGGGCTTAAATCAACGAAACGTCGATGAAGCAGGGTGCCCACCTGATGACCCCAATGAAATACCTACCCTCCCTTTCACCACTCCACACCGACTGTTACCGTCAAGAGTTTCCTACTGTCCAAAGGGATTGAAACATCTAGTCCTATTAGCCTTACTGATTTTGAAATGTATTTTTATGTATTTTTTTCATTTATTTTAATTTTATTACATGTTAAATTTTAAATGTATTTTTATTTATTAAATTTTATTATCGTTACATTTTTTTATGTCTTTATTTATTTACTCATTTATTAATAGTTTTTTTAAATTAATGTATTCATTAATTTTTTTTAAATTTAATTGTTTACATTTTCTTTTATTTTTAATGTAATTTTATTTTTATTTATTTATTTATTTTTACATTTTATTCATTTACTTTTATTTCTTATATATTTTTATGCCTTATTTATTCATTCGTTTATATTTTAATTTGAAAATACATTCATTCATTAATTTATTTATTTTGAAATCTTCATTTTATTTCATTATTTCAGCTACAAGAAGGATGACACTGAAACGTATGTTCTGTGTCGACCATTAATCTGTTTGACCGTTGGCGTCGGCACCACACAGCTGTTTTCTTTTTTTTCATTTCACAACATATATATTGCAGGGTCAGTTTTTCTAATATCGCACAGCCCCAGTTAAGGAGGATTACCATTCAGCCAGCGCTGGCGGATGTTGCTGTGGATGCGTCCAGAGTCACTGGGGTCACTAAGGTAAGCCAACCAGAACAGAGGAAGACCACTCATGTCCATGGAGACATAGTTCCCTGAAAATGGACAACACACACATATGCAGTTCAAAAAATGGACATCTCTCAACTCGTGTCATAACAGCTGCATTTCCATTTCCCTTAGAAATTTGCAAACTGTAAATATTGCTATAAAAGAAACTAGTAGTGAATAAAAAAAACCCATTAAAATATCGCTAAAAAGTTTTTACGCTTTCATGAGGTGGTTTCTCAGATGTTTCAGATATGCTAACACTTTTTCTGCAATTATATGTCACAGGATGTGATGTACATGGTCACATGATCACTTCTCTCAGTGTAAATGGCAGTCGCTGTAACCATAACAACCATTGGCTGCTGGGATGCTAGAACTACGGCCGTCATCTTACAGTGGTGATCAGGGTGATTCCTACAGCAGGCACAGTGAAGGTTTAATTTTATTATCTGTTAGTTTTTCAATATTTAAGTTGTTTTCTCTGTTCTATAAAGTGTCAAGTACAAGCACTGTGTAAAAAGCACTACATACATTTATAATTTGTTGTTGTTGTTGTTAAGTGCTGTGCATATTTACACTTAAGATTTTGACCTGACATGTAGGGACCACATGTACAGACCCTTATAATGTGAACCAGCTGGTTTGTTTGACATGTCAGTGCCTTTAAATAGTTCACCAGCGACATACTTTGTCGAAATTTTAGGAATATCGCTCTTGTTTTGCGAAAAACTGTAACGGAAACGCATGATAAACATGATAGCATGTGTACCATAACCCTGCTCATCCATTAGGTTCTTGCTGAAATCCATGTAGACTAAGCCTTCATAAACCTGCAAAACAAAAACAAAAATATATTGAACATTAGTTAAATATGTTGTTCAATGTTGTTTCTTCTCATTCTTTAACAGTAATATCAAAGGGAACTTATTTAATTAATTAAAATTCAGACAAAAAAAGAAAAAGTGCTCACGTAAATAACAATATAAAACATACATATAAAATATGAATCAAAACATGAAATAACACACCATTTGTTTATTATATTATTACAAGGTGTACTTACAAATTTTTGCAGTGTTTTAAATTCAATGTGTTTATTTGAAAGTTTGAAAATTGTATTGGGTTTAGGTGACCCTGCCATAGAAAAATGTTACACTTACTTCATCTACATCTTTTTTTTTAATTATAGGTCCTTTATTTAAATACAGGTCACACAGAAATTGATACTGTTTTTATTTGAAATTATTCACTTATTTGTATTTTATTGGCCACATAATCCTTTCTTTCTTACTTTGGAATTGAGGGGAAAAAGTTGAGTTTCCACTAGTATTTCAATATCTGTATCTGTAATGTGCATTTGATGGTTTTTCTTTTCTTCAGATACATCTAAAAGTAGGGACGACAGTGGAACGTGTTTGAACTCTGACCTGCACAACCCTGTCCTGCAGGCCAGCAGTGATGTACAGCTCATCTGTCTCCACATTCAGGATGAAGTTGGCCCTGACTGGCTTTGGCAAATCCTTGTGAGTGAAACAGACACAGGTAAAAAAAACACACAATGATACATTTATGTGTATTTATTACTAGTAACAGATTGCTAATAAGGGGGTAGTTTCTATGGTAATTTTGATGTAATTTCATGATAATAGTTTCCTGGAAATGACTTCTGTAATAGAATTACATTGTGTCTTAACATTGTATTATTTCTTTATTCTTTGTATTATTATTTTGTCTTTATAAATCACATCTGAGAGTGTTAATTGTTGATTGTGCTTAACCCAGGACAGGTTTAAACCAGTCAGCAACAGTAAGAGGGGGTCTGGTTATCACACCTAGATGACCTCCTGTGTCTCCTTCCGTTACCAGTTGGGGGTGTGGTTATCACACCTACCCAAATTCTTGTGTCCCCTTTGATTGGCCAGTTGTATCTGTATAAGTACCTGTGTCTCTCCTTGGTCTGGCAGAGATCTTTCAACACACATGCTCCTGTGTGTGTGTGTGTGTGTGTGTGTGTGTGTGTGTGTGTGTGTGTGTGTGTGTGTGCTCTGTCTTGAACAGAACTCATGATAATTACTTTTCTAAATATTATTCTGATTCCAGCTTCGTTCTTAATTAAACTGAAATAATTCCATAACACTTCCTTTTCTTCAGGCAATTAACCCAAAACAACACTAACAATGTCATAAGGATAATTGATGGGTTTATCAACACAGCTAGGTAATTAAGTAGGAAGAGGCAATAAGTCCTTTTACAGCTCTGATACCGTGTCATTTCCATGAAATGACTTAACTTGTTCCAGTGTAGTTACAGTCACATCATATCTTTTTTACCATCTTACTACTGAACTGCCTTGATTTGGTCTCTTTTTAGTAATAACTAAGTAACTGCATTTTATGGCCCTGATGCTGGGGATTTTCCTGGAAATTACCTCATTGATTTTCATGTAATTAAAGAAAAACAAGTAAATCTTGGACTCATTTCAGTAACTAAGGCATTGTTACCATGAAATTATATCAAAAGTACCAGAGAATTCCCACCTTATTAGCGATCCATAATGTAAAGCGTTCCCACTTTAGAGTCTGGCCTTAGTCAACTCTAAATGTAATGTATCATGAGATAATGTTCATGATTTGATGAGATATAAACACATTTTGAGTGATTAATTGCATGACTTCTAATGGTCACCACAACTATCAGCAGTTGTGGAGTCGACTTACATTATCTGTGATGTTGTAGAATTTCATAAGACACTTTAGGGTAGCTGAGACGATGGCACTGAACAAGAGAGGATGGCATATATGTTTATTATTGAATGAAAAAAAGTCATAAAGAGTACAAATCCAAAGAACATGACTTACCTGCTTCCAGCCAGGCCCTTAACAAACAAACAAACAAAACATCTTTCAGCATTTCATTCTTTACGGTTTGTTGGTTTTTAATGAAAATAAAGTCTCTGTATGGATTCTCACCACTTGCCGGGGAATGTTGGTGTCATACTTTAAGGTAAAGTTTTGTTTTGTCAGAGCAATACTGCAGTAAAAAAAAAAAAAAAAAACAAGCGGTCACAACACAAACATCAACAGAAGTCAAGTACAAGTGTTTATTGAGTATAATACTACTGATACTAAGTGCATTTTGTGCCACCTTATATGTGCATATCAGAAGAAAATACGTGTAAATTGCAGATCTTATTAAAAGTTTTTGTCAGTTAATTTGAGAATTTTTACATTCTGCACATTTTTTTCTCTCCTGCCTTCATCACCATCACCACCATCACCATCATCATCATCACTCATTTATCAATATACTGTATTTTCCACACTATAAAGTGCACTGGATTATAAGACGCACTGTTTGAGGGGGTTTTTGTACTCAAATTTTCCACAAAATGCACAAAAATAGACTACACAACTAAAAAAAAACAGAGAAAAGAATATACAAAGCATGCCTAAAATCCACTGAAATAAAGTCTCCTGTTTTACAGACAACATTATGTTCCAGAAAATGGAAAAAACTGGGTTCAGGGGAAGGAATATTGTGATGTCCCTTCTTTTATTTTATTTTTCCAGTGCAGTATGTAATCAGATTAAATGTTTGTTTTTATCTCACCCTTTTTTGGAGCAGAACTGGTAAAACTTCTTGCAGGTTGCTTGCAGCAGCCTCAGACCCCCCAGGTACCTGCAAATAAAACAGACCATGTAAAAAAGAAAGCTCTGATGTGCCCGGTACTGTTATGTCTGATTGTTTTTCTACACACCCCTCCTTCCTGCTGATGCAGAACAGATCTTGTAAACTTCCAAATTCTGTGGGATCATTGAGTGGATGAGGAACTAAAACCTACAATTCACAATTTCACAATTACCAAACTAGACAACGTGTCCATTTACATATTCCCCCTAGTTAGAACATCCATGGCCCAAACCAGTGGAAGATACAAATGTAGAACAAATGGGAAATAATCTCCCTCCCCGCCTAAAAGGTTTTCACTTCAATAATTAACTTTAAATGAAATCTCAAATCACTTACTTCTCTTCCACACCCCTACACAGTAAATTTTGCAGTTTAAATCAACACTTAGAGAGTTTATTTAACTTCTTCTAGAGTGTATTTGGTCCCATTGTCTCCAAATTAACACTGCAAAATCTACAGTGTACCTGACATTTTATATTAAGTTAAAGTCCCTTCAGCTCATTATATTATCATTATTTTATGTTACATGTTCTAATAATAATAATAATGGATTAGATTTATATAGCGCTTTTCAAGGCACCCAAAGCGCTTCACATTAGTGTTCCATTATTCATTCACTCTCACATGCTCCCTCTGGTGGTGGTAAACTACATATGTAGTCACAGTTGCCCTGGGGCAGACTGACATCTTCATTATGATAAATAATACCTATATTTTCCTTTAGTTGTGTTACTATTATCATTAATTATGTTCTTTATTGTAATGCATGTTATTAATTTCTATATTCTGTTTTATATGTGAAAAAATAAATAATAATAGTAATAATATCACATAAATACACAGGAAGATTACTTAAAATATCTCCTGAAAAATGATGTTTTAGGTCAAATATGTGGTTTACCAAAGTCTGGCTCTCCTTTAGAGTAACTTCAGCCCAGAAGTTGGAAATGCTCATAGCAATGGTTTTTCCATTGAATCCATCGGAGGGATTCCCCATTAATCCCACCCTGTGATGAAACAAGATTCAGAAATGTATTCTGCAAAACAGCTGGGCAGGTAAAAGCAGTTAATTTATATGAAGTAAAACCACAGGATAAATGTTTAAAGTTAAATTCTCACTAACCTTGCATATGACCTGCATGTGATGGCTTTAGCAGGACTGTCTTGTTTCTTGGTAGAATAGTGAGTGAGCCACTTGGTGTAGTCCAACAAACCCTGAGACGTCAATGTAATTAGTTTACAAAAATGTCGACAGTAGCCCAACCAGAGATTAGAAATAAAATGACAGACAACATTATAGCATTTCTAGGTCATGTAACTATTAGGTCTACCACAACCAGATACCCTTTTCTACATTTTGTAAACTTACTTTCAATTAAAAGCTCATATTAAGTGATTAACCTGTAATTTATTGACTGTAATGGTCAATTGTTCAACCCTAATATACACACTATAAACCCAAATATTCAGAATAATTAAATATATTCAAATGTGAACACTCAAAGTTTCATAAATAGTACACAGTAAATTTTGCAGTGTTAAATCAACGCTTAGAGAGTTTATTTAACTTCTTCTAGAGTGCATTTGGTCCCATTGTCTCCAAATTAACACTGCAAAATCTACAGTGTACTACTAAGTCAAATGTATTCAGTTGCTGTAACATGTTTTTCTTTTTAAGTACTTCCAACTAATATTTTTTATTAATGGGAACTGTTGTGGATATAAGTGAACATAATATAACAACATAGATGAGGTACAACTGAGTGGAATGAAGTCATTAAATGCTGAGAATGATATTGTTCTGTTATTTCTATTGTTTCAAATAAGGATGATTGAAAAAATAAACTTAACTGATGTAGTAGATGATGAACTATCATTTCAGAACACTCCAAATAACCACCAAAAAAATTCCAATTACAAAACACAGCAGGTTTATTCAGGGGCGGCTGTGGTGCAGTTGGTAGAGCGGGTCGTCCAATGACTGAAGGGTCAGAGGTTCATGTCCCGGCTCTGTCTGTCCACATGTCCAAGTGTCCTTGGGCAAAGACACTGAACCCTGTCTTTGCCTCCCAGTAGGTCTGACATAACCTTAGAATACTACATTAATAAGTAATGTTTTAATTTAAGTATACTTTAATAAGAATCTAAATTTTAAGTTCTGGAAAATGTTATTATTTAAGTTTCACCAACTTAAAATAATTAAGGCAATCGATTGCCTTAAATGTTTTGAGTTCAGCTAACGTATTCAGGTTTACAGTGTAGATAGAACATGCAGAGGGCAAAACTAATGAGTTAAAGGAACAAACCACTTGTCCGATGAGCTGGAAGCCAGTGGGAAGCTTCATCCCAAACACGTCCAGCTCCTTCTCATTGATCAGCCACTCCTGGAAAAGGTGGAGATGTACAGTTATTCAGGTTTATGTACACATTCAACCCAATTAGATCACCAATGAACTGGGCCAATAAAATACTAACATAATAACATATAAATAATAATGACAACTCCCCATTTTTGTCTTTGTTTTAGTGTAAAAAAAAACACCAAAAAATATTACATTATGAAAATACATACTTTTATAAAGTAAAAAAAAGATGTGGATGACATGAAAAAAATTATTTATAAAGAAAAATCATCAGAAGCAGAAAATGTTTAAAATGACATTTAATTTTTTTTAGACATTTCAGGTTCATATTATTATTATCACTATTATTATTATAGGTTATTCACATGTAATGGTTACAGGATAGTTTGTAAAATGTCAATATTTTCAGAAATTAGTGTTATTTTTTTTTGCACTAAAGCAAATACAAAGATTTGAAGTTGTCATGTGTTGGTATAATGAACATTAAACTGAGAAAAATAAAATATGGAGTAATTTTTATTTGGTTATTATGCTATTATTTTACTGTATTATATATTGGGATCATATCTATGAAATCTGTAGTTCCACAGCCTTGACTGTATAAATTGTATAAATTCATCCCCAGGGCCACATTAGAACCTTTGGCGGGCTGCATTTGGCCCCCCAGCCACATGTTTGAGACCCCTGATGTACAAGAATGTTAAATAACAAACTGAATAAATGATGTCATCATGTCTCCAACAAACCCAGAATTGTCCAAACGTCCTGTCTGAAGCCTGAGGTTGTAAAGTGAGGAAGTCGCCCAGGTAAGACAGTGTGTCTTTCTGGATGCAGTAGAACACAACACTGGCCAACCGCGACACCGTCACATCTTCCTGTGGCTTCTCCAAAAAGTGCTTTATTCTGAGACATAAAACAACAACATTAAAATCCATCAGTAGCAGGTATGAAACATGTTTGAAGAACAAACAGAAACGATCCTCTTACTTACTTATGGGTGTCAGGACAGACCTCCACGATGCCTCTGGAGCAGCTTTTCTCACTTTCTTCCAGTTCATAATATATGATCAGCTCTCCAGGCTGCAGCACAAACACACACTATCAGTTACTAAAGCTTTGTTTGTTGCTCATCCGAACAAAGCTGCGATGAGCTGTTGCCATCACGCTTTGTCCGTCTGTCATCGACGTCATCTGTCATAGTCCGCAATTCACTAAAAATCTTTCTCCTCCCTCAATTCTCAATGGATTTCAATTCTGATTTTATGATCTATTGAATGCCTCTCTTTTGTTGATAGTAAGGCATCCCAGCTGTGAGGTCCAGATGAGCACAGGGACATTGGCACTATTGTTTTATTTAGTCTTTCACTTTTACTGACTTTTATGCATAATGTGGTTTGTTTAAATTACTGAGGATCTGTAGCCTAGCAACACTAGACTCCTAGCAGCAGCACATGTAAGCAGCACTACAGTAGTAGTCTAGTTATGCTCCATTCAACTTTTGGCTAGAAACTGGCCGACGAATCACAGTGAAGTATAGAGTCAGAGGGCGGGAGTAACAAAGTGACGTTGCAACGATTCGGAGACAAACAACCAGAAACAACCACAGAAAAAGAACAATGTGTGGTGATTTCCTTTTTATCAAAGATGAGTGAAGAATGTGAGAAAACGTCAGCAATCTTTAAATCAGTGAAGTGACAACAGTCGTTAAGCTCCATAATCCACCATTTTGTTTAGTCATTCCTAACTTTCTCCAGACTCCTTTCCAGCGCTCTAACTACATCATCCTAAAGATTATGCTGATTGGTTGTAGTACCGTCCTATTGCATACAGAGGATTTGAAAGACAACCTTTTAGCCCCGCCTCCCCTGACTATGAAGGACCACTATGACCCATACATGGAATGAATAGGGATAGGAAGGCTCGACTAGAGGATCTGACTAGTTTTAGTCAAATTCATCTTCAGGAACTTGACCTGATGAAAACCATAACACCATATGTTAATTTTAAACATAATATATATGAGTATTATTTACTTAAATATTGATGCAAAATGTATTAACATTTAAGCTTAAAACATGACTCAGACAGTTAAGGTTGGGGTCAGTAGGGAATAATAATAATAATAATAATAATAATAATAATAATAATAATAATAATAATAATAATAATAATAATAATGTATAATTAATTTTTGTTCTCTTTGGAGCACCCTTGATTCATTTTAGGGACAGAAAACAAACAAACCTACAGCCATGGTGAATCTGTCATTAAACTGGACACAGAGTTTAAGGTTTGGAGAATGGACAATGATTTGACTGGAAATGAAAAATGTGACATGTTTCTGTTTTTGCAGTTTGCACTTTAATGTTTTAGGTTTAATGTTTAATGTAGGTAGGCAGCCACTGTTACTGTTAATAATGATAAGAAATAAAAATGAAAATTTCATAAGCAATGTGGGAACGAAAATCCATTTTAACCATCAATTTTACTTCTGCTCATTTTGACTTTTACTTCATATGGTGTTGGGTTAGGGTTTCATTTAATTGCCATAATTACCTTAATTCGCTTCACTCTATTTCAAAATGATTCTTTCACTGCTGGTTTTCTACTTTGTTGTCATTAAATATAATACTCAGAATTCAAGTGCAGCAAAATTAACAGTCTAGACACATGTATTGCAGTCTTACCTTTGACCTGAAGAAGCGGACCACTTGACCAATATCAAAATTCTGGTCGGCACACAGCATGTCCCCTGCAATCTGTTCACACACAAAAATTTTAATAAAATACCCGTCATCTACACAGTGAATTGTTGCGAGTCAGAACATTATCAGAATAAGTGAACATTTAGTTATAATGTAGGAGAATGCGTAAAATAAGATTTTATTGCGATACATTAATATAGACTATCCTAATTAGGATCTATTATCATGTTTAATAAATAATGTGTTTGTAGTTCATATAAAGTGAATACATATTTACAAATTGAATTGTGCGAGGTGACTTACAAAACAATGTGTGTATAAATAGCTATGGATGCTTTGTGTTAATGATAAATGGACATAAAAAAAAAACACAGAATAGAATACAGAACCTATTGGATTTTTACTTCTTCCCACTCATTTTCCAGTGCAAAAGCTATTTTTTGTTGATCGTATTGATTGATGTTTTGATGATTTTGTGTGCTGGAAATAAAATAAAACTGAACTGAACTGAGCATGAATGTGAATAGAGTGGTCATCTACAGACTCTTCTTACCACCATGATGTCGTCCTGCAGCTTTCGACTGCGTATAACCAGCTCCAGATCAGCCACAGCCCCGAGACGGTCGTCCATGGTGGTGCTGCCATCATTTATTACATTTTCCACCGGGAAGTCATTAGCTGTGGCCCAGCGTTCATAGTGTTTATACCTTATCAGGACAGAATTCAAAGGGAATTTACTTTTGCTTTCAAGGTTATATTAGTGGCATCTTGCAAGAGTCCAACGTTAAAAATGACACAGGCGGGAAATAAATGAACCATTTGGTGCATATACTGGTCAAACCATGGGCGTAAAATTATGTATGGACGATATGGACGTGTCTATACCAATATTTGAATGTTTCTAAAATGTACATACCAATTTTTGAATGGGAAATTACACCACATTTGGGAAACAAAAGGTTACTGTATTTTTTGGACAATAAGGTGACACTTAAAAGACTTTAATTTCCTCCACAAACCACAGTAGACCTTATATATGGAATAATTCTGCTTCTGCTTAGTGACTGGAAATTTAGAGTTTTTATCTCATAATTTATGCTTTTTATCTCATAATTTTGCCTTTTTTCTCATAATTTAGACTTTTTATCTCATAATTTTCACTTTTTATCTCATCATTTTCTCATAATTTAGATTTTTCATCTAATGATTTAGACTTCACTTAATGCTATTTACAATCCAGTGCACCTTATATATGAAGAATCTAAAAAATAATCCATTCATTGACAGTGCGCCTTATAGTGACTAAATATTGTCATCAACGAACCTTTATCACGTGACAAAAATGAAACGAAACTAGACATAAATTTTGGTCTTATACGATAACTATAATGAAATATATAATGCAGTTATAGATGACCAATAAAAACCAGACAAAATGTGGCTTAAGCAATAAAAAACATTCCTAAAATGTCTCTTAGTTTTTGTTGAGAAAAACAAAATCAGACGTTATTTTAATTATTTTAGCTGTGTTATTATTTTTATTATTATTTTGTTGCTGTCTCTCACGAGGAAGTCAAATTATGTCCCCACCAATGTCAACATCATAATTACTCTTATGGGTCAAACTGTTTGATTTTTAAGAAACGTCACAAGTGTAGCTACTATACTCGGTGCTTGTATATTTTTTACAATGCTGGTGTTTCCTCTCAACACTTAAGCTACACTCTCTCTCCCTCTGACTCCAGCATAGTTATTTAAACAGCAGAAGAGCTTTGACAAAAATGCCTGACGTTGTTCAATCTATGGATGCTCTAATGAAAACTGTAAAGACACAAGAGCTACTGGGATTACTGTTCACAAGTACGATGTATGTAAGGAATAATATACTGTTAGCAGGTTGTCATAGTAAGAGTTAAATAAATGCCAACAAGATGATAGAACGTCATCAGCTTCGTGTTAACTATGATCTAAGCAGCTCTCCATCATCCTGTGTATTACAGCTGTTTACCAGTAACCAAAGTGTCTGAGAGAGAGAGAGTCAAACCATCTGTCTTTAACTTCCATCTCATTTACAAAAGGTCTATGTGTGACCTGGATAAATAATTCATACATTTCTATGATTTACGTCTCCATAAGCGATTGAAAGCTACTTCATCCCACACTTTTTAAACTTTCTTTTCTGTCTGCATGTTTAGTACGGTACATTTTATGATATGAAAAACTTCCTTAAAATGTTGTTTATGTTTCTTACATTTTCGTAAGTACCATCAAGGGAAAAAAATTTAAAACTGTAAATGTAAAGTCAATAAAAACCTGAGTACATTTGAACATTTTGGGGGTTTTTTCTATTTATATCTATCTGTATGTATGTTTGTCTGTCTGTCTTATCATGTCTGGCGTTTGTTACAAACCCTGTCAATATTACTTGAGAATTGAGCCATTTATGAAAACTTTAATTGTATCAGTACATCATTCCTCTATGGAAGTAATGAACTGTATAAGCGAGTGGCCCAGATTCAAGATGGCCGCCCTGCAGGGACGCTGCTCCAGTGGACAAGTACAGTCAAAGAGGCGTCTATGTATATGTCTATAGTCTATGCTGCCATCTCCAACGAAGCAGAACCGGAAGTCCAAAATGCGAGAAATTGAATGAAAAATTTACCTTTTTTTCTCCATTCATTTATTTTTATTTTTATTTTCACACAGTATATTACTTTCTGATGATGAGTTTTAAATACATGTCTTTATTTTACAAATTAAACACATTTTTTGTAGTTAAGTAGACATGTTTGTAATTGCAGGAAAAATAAATCACATTGTGTTTTTCATGCCTAAATAAGAATAAAAATCTTGTCCAAGGTTCTCATAATTCATGCACCAAAGGGTTAAAGCAAAATAAATAAATACATAAAATTCTGAGAGGAGTTAATTCCATCAGAATAACAAACATGAAGTTTTAATAAATGATTTAATGTGTAAAAGAGAAAACCTGGCATTATATAAAATGCATGCATATATATCATACGTTACATACATGTAACCTATGTGTAAATATTCATTCATTATCTGAACCCGCTTTATCCTCACTAGGGTCGCGGGGGTCACTGGGGGCCTAATCCAGCTACAATGGGTGAAGGCCATTATGTATGAGACGCCAGTTCATCGCAGGGCTGAACATATATAGACAAACAATCACTCTCACATTCACACCTATGGCCAATTTTAGATTAACCAATTAACCTATCAGTGCATGTGTTTGGATGGTGGGAGGAAACCGGAGTGCCTGGCGAAAACCCATGCGGACACGGGGAGGACATGGACAGGAAAGGTCTGGTACAAAGGTCTGGTGCAAGAAATGTATGTCATTATTGAGGGAACAGCAACATTATTTTTTTGTTTTGTTTAGAGTGAGTGCAGCCCTAGGACTGAGTGTTAACCACTGCAATGATCCCTGATTAAAACATCATAATGAACAATAACTGGGATTAAGAGATTTGATATATTCCTGTACTCACTTGTCTGCATTTGTGACCAGATACACGTCTGTGAACAACTGACGCCTGAGGAGGAATCAGAAATGTAATTAACCTTATGTTATCTGGAGGAGTAACAATCACTTTTTTATATATATATATATATATATATATATATATATATATATATATATATATATATTTTTTTTTTTTTTTTATGTTTTCAGACTCCTGTCACTGTTCACGTACATGTTCACCGTTTCCCACCAAAAGTCAAGGATCTTCTTCCCTCCGATGCCTGGAAGCAAAGCCTTTGGCACCCCTGTGAGGAGGCTGTATAAGCCAGTCTTGTCATTCTGGGAAAAGAAAGATATGGTACATGTTATTATGTGCATCACGAGGAACATCTATGGAGCCATTTCTGGGACAAAATGAAGTGTATTCACAGGAAAGTATATATATATATATATATATATATATATATATATATATATATATATATATATATATATATATATATATATATATATATATATATATATATATATATATATATATATATATATATATATATATATACTTAAGGTGGAAATGGAAGGAAAATGTCTCTGTGATGAAATATTTGAAGACCTCAGGGTTGTCTTATCCAAAATGTTCACAAAGGGATTTAAATTCAACTTCAGTCTCCCCTTTAAAATAATACCAAACATAACAGAATACAATATTCCAATATACATTTTTAGTCATGCCAGTGTTCTACTTAATTTATACCCATTATTTCTTCAACCTTAGTTTACATTATGTGTGACAAGTCCAAAAGCCACTCATCATACATCACTGAAAAGCTGAGATTTCAGGCTAGCAGAAAATGTATGGTAGCATTTGCTACTTTTTCAGTGATGACTAACCCCTGCAGAGCAATTCAGGTCAAATGTGTGCAAGGAACTAATAAGTCACACCAACAAACTGCACATGAAAGTTTAAGGATCTGGTAGATTTCAAGACTGAACAAATCATGTATGGGACAAATAATAAAATTTTTCTGGGCAACATACAAATACTATTCACAGTATCATATTTAGTAATTTAAGATACTGTATAAAAACCTCATTTTTTGTAAATACACTAGGGAGGAATGATAATGAAACACTGGTGAATAGTAATGTTTGTCAGAGCATTGATTAACTAATATAATAATTAGTTAATCATTATTATATATATAAAGGGAAAATTGGGATAAGACTAGATAAGTATTGCTTCATCTTGTTCCATTTCGAACAGATGTTCTTTTGTAAATTAGTTAATCTTTTACTCATAAGGACAGTTAAAACAATGACAAATATGTTTGGAGTAGTACAGTTTGATGACTATCATGGGTTTTTTTTTACATGATTGTCAAAATGTTTCTGTTTTGTGTATTTTATATTTTTTGTTTAAATGTTCGAAATAAACTTTGTAAATAAATAAGGGGACAGGGTTTGTTGTACCAGGAACCACTTGTTAATTTTATTTTTCTTTAACCTTCTTCTTCATCTTTCCTTTACGTCTTATAGTGACATATCTGACCCTTTACTGAAATTAAACCACATGAGACGTTTAGAAGGAAACACTGCTCGGTCAATCACCAAATCCACCTGGATGAACAGTTTTTATCCCAAAGCCATCACCATACTCAACTCTGATCTGAAGACGTCATCCATAAATCATATCTCATGCAATGCTGCACTTTATCATTGTACCTCTTGCACCGTATGAATGTTTTTGTATTTATTGTTTGTGTATTTTAGTGTCTTTTAATTACTTTTTATTAATTATGGTGTCTTTTTATGATCCAGTACACAAGTGCTCTGAATTTTGTTGTATATTGTACAATGACAATACATTTTCTATTCTATTCATAATTAAAGCCAGTCTAACTCTGTCCTGTACCAACAGTCAGTGCAAACTTCTTCTTTTTTTTTTTATTGCAATAAAACAGACAATTACATGGTCATGTGACAGTAAGGACAGATGAGGGCAGGTGACTGATCTACGTTAATAAATAATAACAAGGAAAAAAAGTTACAAATAGAACAAGAGGAAAACAAGTCAAAGAATATTTAGAAGTTCAGTGTTCTTATTATTGTGTACAAATTTTAAAGAGTTGAAAAGTGAGGTCATTTCTAAAATAAAAACATTAAATATGGACTTATTATTCTGCCATTTCTGCTTATGAATGAAGAACTTGTAAAATATAAAAATTTACTAAAAATTCACCAAATAAATCAGCAGGAATTTCATATATATATCGTTAAGGGTGAGAAAGTATAATGGCTCTGCTGTGTAAAACGATAAAAAATTAAGGTCTGTAAGAAATTGTTTAACAATATTACAATAAAAAAAATAAATGCAGAAGTGTTTCATCATCATTAATAAAAAAACAACAGTTCAAGCTGACATCAGTGTATGTGCCTGTGTAGGATCAATTGGATGAAGAATTTTAAATGATTTCCTTTAATTTTGTTAGTAATACAATATTTGTGCGGTAAAAAAAAAAAAAGCTTTTTTTTCCCCATCTAACATCTCGAATTAAAGAATTCCAAAATCCTCTAGGGTTAGGGTGTCTAATTCTGTTCCTTTAGTGCAAACAGTTCAGACCTAGTTGACGTTTGTTGTGACAGAAGCGATTTACTACTTTGAACTTTGTACTATACTATACTGTACTACTATACTATACTATACTATACTATACTATACTATACTATACTATACTATACTATACTATACTATACTATACTACGGGCCCGGATCTAGGCATAGGCAAGGGGGGGCAATGCCCCCCTAAATTTTGCGCCTGCCCCCCCAAACGCGATGCCGCGCTTGCCCCTATCAAACCTACCAAACGCGATGGCAAGGAAAAAATCCCACATGTTTACATACAGCAGCCAAAGATATTCGCGCTGTTCTCTCCTGAATCTCTTCTGATTGGTAGATGCAAAGGGAGGGCGTGGCCTCTCTCAGACTCGCTTGGCTTCAGTCCTGTCACTTTCTCACACCAGTTTGACCTGACCGTCATAGAGACAGTCACACTGTACTCATTCACCGCAGCGATTTGGCTTTATTTCTTCCACTTATCTCTCCTCTACCGATCACGATGCGCAGATTTCTGGTTGCTAAAGCTAAAGCTAACACTAGTACTTGTGACAATGCTACGGTATTAGAAACAGAAGCTCCGACCTTCCGTTCCCGCCGCTCAGCCCGCTCCTCCTGCAGCAGTAGTGACACATTCACTCACTACCCAGCAGCCACTCGTCACCGTGGGGTGATGGCATTGCTTCCCCACTCGCTACAGGCACAAGCACCATAGCCGCCGCCATTTGCCAATATCTACAAGGGCACAATGAAGGCTTTCCTCAGCTCCATAGCATGTATGTGGCATCCATTGTGATTAGGATATCCTCTGCTTCATGCGAGACCTCTTTCTCTACTTTGTCTCGTGTCCTTACCAGAGGTGTGAAGTAACTAAGTAAAAGAACTTCATTACTGTACTTAAGTAGATATTTTAGGTATCTTTACTTTACTTGAGTATTTATTTTTCTGGCAACTTTTTACTTTTACTCCCTATATTTTTGCATAAATATCTGTACTTCATACTCTTTACTTTCTCAGAATAGACTTGTTAGTTATTTAAACAAAACGGACGTGACAGTATGAAAAATAAGTGGCTTCAGATGGAAAATCAGTGGAGGAGGGAAACTGTGGTTAATAGTTATATGACTATTATCTCACAATTTGGAATTTTTATCTCATAATTTTTGTACTTTTAATTTCACAATTTTAACATTTTATCTAAAATTCAGAGTTTTTCTCTTAAAATAATGCATTTTTTGTTTAAATGTCATATTTCTATAACTTTTTAAAAATGTCATGATGACTTTTTACTAGTACTTTGACCACGTCTTGTCCTTACCCCCTTTCGCCACACTATGCTTCACAAGAGAAAAAGAGATTTAGTTATTCTGGCTCACGAGAAGGCTATAACAAAAGGCCTAAACATGGATACATTTGTTAGGGTGTTTGCACAGAAAAACAGACGGCTGATGCTAAAGTGATAGAAATAAGCTATGAACAACAACACAAACAGACTGTAACTAAAGAAAATGACAAAGAAATACATGAAAGGATAAAAAAGTAAAAACAATTAGACAAAAATAATAAGAAAAATCCTAAAAGTTGCTATAAGATATATGAAAATGACATAAAAGATCAAAAAAATACACAGACATTTAAAAGATATGTTCTTCTAAATAAATAAATGATAAAGGAATGCATAAAAGGATAAAAAGAACAAAAAATGAAAAGAAAAAAATAAATAAAATTAAATTAAAAATACAAAAAATTAAAAACATCCTAAAAGTTGCTATAAGCTGGGAAAACAACAAAAAAGACAAAAAATATTCAGAAAATGTTAAAATAGAATATGTTCTGTCAATAAATGAATGACAAAGGAATACACAAAATAGGAAAAAAGTAAAAAAACAAAACTACAAAAACATACACAAAAATAAAATAAACCAAACAAAAAACAAAACCAAACCAAAAAAAAGAGGAATGCAGCTACAAATGGCACACAAGCCAGTGTCGCATTTGTGCCAGTCCCGAGCCCGGGTAAATGCAGAGGGTAGTGCCAGGCATGGCATCCAAATCCAATATAAAACCTATAATACAAATCAAATTGATATAGATATAGATTGATTAACTGATGATGGCATAGTTAGCATTGTTTTCTGTGCTTTTAAGGGATTTGACACCCCCCAGTTCATGCCCCTCCTGCCAAACCACATGCCCCTCCAAGTGGGCAGAGCTAGATGCGGCCCTGCTATACTATACTATACTATACTATACTATACTATACTATACTATACTATACTATACTATACTATACTATACTATACTATACTATTATTTCCTGCTAAATGTTTCTGACTTACCTTAATTTGTGTCTCTAACAAAGTGCCGTGTCCGGCTACCAGTAATATACAGATCATGTAGAAGAGTTGAACACTGTCCACATGTAGTTACTGCTTTAAATCACAGGTGGAGGCTGAGCAGAGGACAGAGGATTCCTTCTGTATCCCTCAAAATAAAACACGTACTGTATCAAGTGAACTTTGTTCCTCTTCTTTTGTCTTTAATGGCGGTTGACAGTGAACTGAAAGATGCATTTACTGCCACCTACTGGACTGGAATGTGAACAAAAAAGTGTATCTACTTTATACTCTTTACATTCTCAAAATAGACTGATTACTTTTTCAAACTAAACAGATGTGACAGTATTAAAATAAGTGGCTTCAGAGGAAAAATCAGTGGAGGAGAGAAATTGTGACATTATATATTATAGTTATATGAGTATTATCTCACAATTTTGACTTTTTATCTTAAAAATTATGCATTTTTAAAATCTCATATTTATATCTATTTTCAAATCTCAATTTTTCATTTTTCCTAAATTTGTTATCCATATCCACTAAACTGAGTAACTGTGACATGATCAAACAAATTATCTACACACTGACTCACTTTTACAGGCTTTATTTTGGATACTTTTGAACATTTTTAGATTTTTCCTGGTTAATTTTTTTTTTCTTTTTACGTTTGTACTTTATTACGATCATGGAATTGTACTTCTTTACTTTTTCTTAAGTAGAAGAGTTCAATCAGTACTTTTACCAGAATATTTTGTTACACAAGTAGCTGTACTTATACTTATATATACAATATACTATATATATATATATATATATATATATATATATATATATATATATATATATATATATATATATATATATATATATATATATATATATATATATATATATATATATATATATATATATATATATATATATATATATATATATCATTTACTTTTATTTTTCTACTTTTTGTTCTATTTATTTCTTCATGATTTTTTTATATGTGTATCTGACAGTTGCAGAGAGGAAAAAACTGCTGTCCATCATAGACTATACCAGTCACGCTTTGCATACTGTCATCAACAACCAGACAAGTGTGTTCAGTGACAAAGTAGACCAGAGCCATCAAACTGTACTACTCTGCACTCTGTGGGAGAGGGAGGAGGAGAAGATGAGGAGGACTCATAAGGAGGACATATAGTCATTATCACTACGGCACTTTAACACTGTTATTATTATTATTATTATTATTATTATTATTATTATTATTATTATTATTATTATTATTATTATTATTATTATTATTATTATTATTATTATTATTATTATTATTATTAATAATAATAATAGAAATATACATACTATACTATGAGCTACTTAGTGATTATTATTACTGCTCTCTATCTTAAACCATCTCTGACTTAATGTACAAAGTCATTTACAAACAGCTAACTAACTAAGGGTGTGTCTTTCAAAGGTGCAAAATAGTGTCTGCCTCCAGTTTTTTTTTGCCTCAGTGAATATGTAATATGGGGTATTTAATGCTTCGAATCAGAGGAGAATCAGAATCAGTTTGTCATTTGCATACACCACATACTGGACACAGGTGTACTGAGGCGTGTCCAACCCAAAGATGAGTGTGGTGGGAGGAAAAAAGGTAAAAATATTAATTTAGCACAGGCAAATGACTTTATGGGTGTCAAGGCGGTGCAGTGGTTAGCACTTGTGCCTCACAGCAAGAAGGTCCCTCGTTCGATTCCCACACCAGACCTTTCTGTGTGGAGTTTGCATGTTCTCCTCTTGTCTGTGTGGGTTTTCTCCAGGTACTCCAGTTTCCTCCCACCATCCAAACACACGCACTGATTGGTTAATCTAAATTGCCCATAGGTGTGAATGTAAGAGTGATTGTTTATTTTAAATGTTTATTTAGTGATGTGAGCCTCATTTATGTTATTCATGTGGGAATGAGAGTCAGAACATCCAACACAAGTGCTTTTTTCTGTACCCAGAACCCCCCCCCCCCCCCCCAGTCTGTTGATAAATCAAGAATATTTCTATTTTTCCTAGGGCCCCAAAATGGCTAGAAGGTGGTCCTAAAAGGCCCACCTTCCACACGTTTATTGCATGTTTTAGTGGACACACATGTACAACATCTGTGCTTGAGCCTATCAACTGAACGGCCACTAGATGGATCTGTTTAACCACAAATTAAATGAACAGAGTCAAGAGCAGGTCTGGGATCAGTACTCCTGCAGTTCACTGTCAATCTCATTCCAGGTGCTCATAAACCTGACTTTTTTCAAGCAGTGAGTTTTTCTTCATCATCATCATCTTTTTCAGTGGACACAGACCGAGTCCAAGAGCAGCTACAAGTCCACAGTCCAGAGATGTTTTATACCCTGCCCTCATCCTGCTCCACCTGGACCACTAGACCCCTATTATTATTTTTTATGTGTTCCCCCTATTTGTCATATTTTATTATGACAGATGTTAGTGTCTGTAACACTACTTGTTTGTTTTTAATAATAAAAAACCCATTTGTACAGACCAAGCCTATTCATTTCTCTACATTGATAAGAGTATTACAATGAATTTCAATGACACAGAAATGTGCGATTAAACTGCGATTAATGACAAGTTATCTATTGCATTTATGCGATTAATTGTGATATATATATATAAAAATGTTAAAAAATTTTCCTCTCGCCCCACCTGGGCGGTGTCTCCTTCAGACTCGGGTCCTCTACCAGAGGCCTGGGAGCCTGAGGGTTCTGCGCAGGATCTTAGCTGTTCCTAACAATGCGCTCTTTTGTACAGAGATCTCTGATGTTGTTCCTGGTATCTGCTGGAGCCATTCTCCCAGCTTGGGGGTCACTGCCCCTAGTGCTCCGATCACTACTGGTACCACAGTTGCCTTCACACTCCACATTTTCTCTAACTCCTCTTTCAGCTCTTGGTATTTCTCAAGCTTCTCATGTTCTTTCTTTCTGATGTTGCTATCACTGGGGACTGCTACATCTATCTATCTATTTATCATGGATAAACATGAGAAGACAGTGGTGTCTTCTCATGTTTATCCACCACCACTATGTCAGGCTGATTGGCCATCACCATCTTGTCAGTCTGGATCTGGAAGTCCCACAGGATCTTGGCCTGTTTGTTCTCTGTCACCTTTGGGGGGTTCTCCCATCTTGACCCTGGGACCTCCAGTCCATACTCTTTACAGATGTTCCTGTACAGTATGCCCGCTACCTGGTTATGCCTCTCCATGTATGACTTGCCTGCCAGCATCTTACACCCTGCTGTGATGTGCTGGACTGTTTCAGGGGATTCTCTACACAGCCTACACCTGGGGTCCTGTCTGATGTGGTAGACCCCGGCCTCTATTGCTCTGGTGTTCAGGGCTTGTTCTTGTGCAGCCATGAGTAGCGCCTCTGTGCTGTCCTTTAGTCCAGCCTTCTCCAGCCACTGGTATGTCTTTTCCATATCAGCCACTTCCTCAATTTGTCGATGGTACACACCATGCAAGGGTTTGTCCTTCCATGATAGCCCCTCTGGTTCCTCGACCTTACTGGGCTTTTGTTGCCTGAGGCATTCACTTAGCAGTTGGTCATTGGGGGCCAGAGGTTCGCCGTTTCCTCCTGGACAGTAGTTCTGACACTTACTAGTCCTCGGCCCCCTTCCTTTCGCTTAGTGTACAGCCTCAGGACACTGGACTTGGGGTGGAACCCTCCATGCATGGTAAGGAGTTTCCTTGTCTTGATATCAGTGACTTGTATCTCTTCCAGTGGCCAGGATATTATCCCAGCTGGGTATCTGATTACTGGCAGGGCATAGGTGTTAATGGCCTGGATCTTATTTTTGCCGTTCAGCTGACTTTTCAGGACCTGCCTTACCCTCTGTAGGTATTTGGCTGTGGCTGACTTCCGAGCTGCCTCCTCATGATTACCATTTGTCTGTGGGATCCCTAGGTATTTGTAACTTTCCTGCACATCTGTGATATTCCCTTCAGGTAGGTCAACCCCTTCAGTTGTGATCACCTTTCCTCTTCTAGATATCATCCGCCCACATTTATCTAGTCCGAATGACATCCCAATGTCTTTGCTGTAGATCCGGGAGAGGTGAATTAGGGAATCAATGTCACGCTCATTCTTGGCATACAGCTTGATGTCATCCATGTAGAGGAGGTGGTTGATGGATGTTCCACTTTGGAACTGGTATCCAAAGCCACTCTTTAAGATGATCTGGCCTATATACATATATATAAAATGTTCCTCTCGCCCCACGTGGGCAGTGTCTCCTTTCAGGCTCGGGTCCTCTACCAGAGGCCTGGGAGCCTGAGGGTTCTGCGCAGGATCTTAGCTGTTCCTAGCAATGCGCTCTTTTGTACAGAGATCTCTGATGTTGTTCCTGGTATCTGCTGGAGCCATTCTCCCAGCTTGGGGGTCACTGCCCCTAATGCTCCGATCACTACTGGTACCACCGTTGCCTTCACACTCCACATTTTCTCTAACTCCTCTTTCAGCCCTTGGTATTTCTCAAGCTTCTCATGTTCTTTCTTTCTGATGTTGCTATCACTGGGGACTGCTACATCTATCACCACCACTGTCTTCTCATGTTTATCCACCACCACTATGTCAGGCTGATTGGCCATCACCATCTTGTCAGTCTGGATCTGGAAGTCCCACAGGATCTTGGCCTGTTTGTTCTCTGTCACCTTTGGGGGGTTCTCCCATCTTGACCCTGGGACCTCCAGTCCATACTCTTTACAGATGTTCCTGTACAGTATGCCCGCTACCTGGTTATGCCTCTCCATGTATGCCTTGCCTGCCAGCATCTTACACCCTGCTGTGATGTGCTGGACTGTTTCAGGGGCTTCTCTACACAGCTAACACCTGGGGTCCTGTCTGATGTGGTAGACCCCGGCCTCTATTGCTCTGGTGTTCAGGGCTTGTTCTTGTGCAGCCATGAGTAGCGCCTCTGTGCTGTCCTTTAGTCCAGCCTTTTCCAGCCACTGGTATGTCTTTTCCATATCAGCCACTTCCTCAATTTGTCGATGGTACACGCCATGCAAGGGTTTGTCCCTCCATGATAGCCCCTCTGGTTCCTCGACCTTACTGGGCTTTTGTTGCCTGAGGCATTCACTTAGCAGTTGGTCATTGGGGGCCATTTTCTTGATGTATTCCTGGAGGTTCGCCGTTTCCTCCTGGACAGTAGTTCTGACACTTACTAGTCCTCGGCCCCCTTCCTTTCGCTTAGTGTACAGCCTCAGGACACTGGACTTGGGGTGGAACCCTCCATGCATGGTAAGGAGTTTCCTTGTCTTGATATCAG
The DNA here is from genome assembly GCA_020466265.1 of Siphamia tubifer. Taxonomy (NCBI): domain Eukaryota; kingdom Metazoa; phylum Chordata; class Actinopteri; order Kurtiformes; family Apogonidae; genus Siphamia; species Siphamia tubifer. The sequence continues at coordinate 9,849,987 of CM035795.1, forward strand.
TGGCTTGTATATCTTCCAGTGGCCAGGATATTATCCCAGCTGGGTATCTGATTACTGGCAGGGCATAGGTGTTAATGGCCTGGATCTTATTTTTGCCGTTCAGCTGACTTTTCAGGACCTGCCTTACCCTCTGTAGGTATTTGGCTGTGGCTGACTTCCGAGCTGCCTCCTCATGATTACCATTTGTCTGTGGGATCCCTAGGTATTTGTAACTTTCCTGCACATCTGTGATATTCCCTTCAGGTAGGTCAACCCCTTCAGTTGTGATCACCTTTCCTCTTCTAGATATCATCCGCCCACATTTATCTAGTCCGAATGACATCCCAATGTCTTTGCTGTAGATCCGGGTGAGGTGAATTAGGGAATCAATGTCACGCTCATTCTTGGCATACAGCTTGATGTCATCCATGTAGAGGAGGTGGTTGATGGATGTTCCACTTCGGAACTGGTATTCGAAGCCACTCTTTGAGATGATCTGGCTGAGGGGGTTTAGGCCTATGCAGAACAGCAGGGGGGACATAGCATCTCCTTGGTAAATGTCGCATCTGATGTTCACCTGTGCAATTGGCTTTGAGTTGGCCTCCAGAGTTGTCTTCCACAGCCTCATTGAGTTCTGGATGAACTCTCTTAGTGTCCTGTTGATGTTATACAGTTTTAAGCATTCCAGTATCCATGTATGTGGCATTGAGTCATAGGCTTTCTTGTAATCAATCCAGGCAGTGCACAGGTTGGTGTTCCTCATCTTGCAATCTCGGGCAATTGCCCTGTCAACCAGTAGCTGGTGTTTGGCTCCCCTGGTGTTGTTGCCTATTCCTTTCTGTGCTCTGCTCATGTATTGCTCCATGTGCCTACTCATCTTAGTCGCTATGATGCCTGATAGAAGCTTCCATGTGGTGCTGAGGCAGGTTATAGGCCGGTAGTTAGATGGTATTGTTCCCTTCTGGGGGTCCTTCATTATGAGGACTGTCCGGCCCTGGGTTAGCCACTCTGGGTGGTTTCCCGATATCAGCAGCTGGTTCATCTGTGCTGCTAGGCGTTCATGGAGTGCTGTCAGTTTTTTAAGCCAGTAGGTATGAATCATGTCGGGCCCTGGTGCTGTCCAGCTCTTCATTTTGGACACTCTGGTTTGGATGTCTGCTAGTGTGATGACTACTGGGTCTTGTTCTGGGAGTTGGCTGTGCTCTGCCTGTAAGTCTGTCAGCCATTGGGCATTGGTGTTATGTGTTGCCTCCTTCTCCCAGATGCTCTTCCAGTATTGCTCAGTTTCAGCCCTAGGTGGGTCTGTTGTCACCTTGCCCCCCTGCCATTGAGAGTAGACCTTAGCTGGGTTGGTGGAGAACACCTGGTTTATTCTCCTGGCCTCTACCTCTCTTGTGTATCTCTTTAGGCGGGTAGCTAGTGCTGTGAGCCTTTGCTTAGCAGTCTCCAGTGCCTCAGCTGTGGACAGTTTGTTGTATTTCTTGGGCAGTTCTTTCCTCAGATTCACACCTCTGCTTAGTTCTGTTAAAACACTGACTTCTCTCCGTGCTGCCATGATCTTTGCCTCTAGCCTTCTCCTCCATGGGGCAACCTTCTGGCTGCTCTGGCTGTTCATCTTGTAGCCAAGCATCTCAAGGATTACGGTTGCTGCTGCATACATCAGCTGATTGGTCTCAGTGATGGTAGTGGTAGGGACAGTTTGCAGTGCAGTGTTCAGGTCCTCCAGTAGAGACTGGTCTGGTACTTTGTTCTTTAGCCTTGGCAAGCAGGTAGTTGTGTTCCCCCAGGATTTCATGATTCTCTTTCTCAGGTCAGCTGCCCTTGTGTTTAGTCTTTCTGGGGCTTGGTACCCAATCTCAATATTTGGGGGTGGTGGTGAAACCACCCCCAAGCTGACCTGTCGTCCTGGCTCCCCCTTGCCGTAGCATCTTTGTACCGTGGATGAGGTACAACGCTGTACCTCATCGATCTCTAGCTGTGATAGCAACCTCTTATTGCGGATATTCGAACACTGAGCTAGGAGCTGTTTCTTAGTCAGTGAGGATGTGGGGTTTCGAAGTAACCATTTCTCCCACATCCTTCTTTCTCTCTCTCTCTCTCTCTCTCTCTCTCTCTCTCTCTCTCTCTCTCTCTCTCTCTCTCTCTCTCTCTCTCTATATATATATATATATATATATATATATATATATATATATATATATATATATGTATATATATATACCTCAATTTTTTATAATGCACAAAAGTAAGTAATTCCCTCTTGTTAGAGGATATTTTGTCATGACCTCCGCTCCAGTGACCTTTCCCCCAATCTCCACACTCACCTGGTCCTGCACTGCGCAGCTGCAAGCCGTTCCTAATCGGTGGCTATATAAGCAGTAAGGCTTGTAGCTGCCAGTGCAGGACCATTCAGATATGTCACCTCCATAACCCGGACTATCGCTTCCATCTCCCCAATCACCATAACCCGGACACTCATCATCACCACGGACTCTGGCCGTCCACTCCCAGGTTGTGTTTGTCTTGTCTTTATGTTGTAGTTTTGTTATTAAATTATTTTGCCCTTCAGTACTGTGCATTGGAGTCCTCCTGTTCCACCTCACCCCGATCCGTGACAGAATGGTCCTGCACCATCTGGACTCCGCCAGTGCTGAAGGGACCCTTTTTGTTTTTAGTTTTCCCCGTTTTGTTCTGTCTAAAGTCTGTCCAGTCTTGCGTTCTGTCCCTGTCTGTGTATTTCCCAGTTAGTTATGTTTCCCTGCCCCAACATTCAGTTTATCTGCCCAGCGTCCTGTATATCCTTCCTAGCGTCCTGTATATCCTTCCTAGCGTCCTGTATATCCTTCCTAGCGTCCTGTATATCCTTCCTGGCGTTCTGTGTTCCTTCCTGGCGTTCTGTGTTCCTTCCTGGCGTTCTGTGTTCCTTCCTGGCATTCTGTGTTCCTTCCTGGCGTTCTGTGTCCCTTCCTGGCGTTCTGTGTCCCTTCCTGGCGTTCTGTGTCCCTTCCTGGCGTTCTGTGTCGCTTTCTAGCGTTCTGTGTCGCTTTCTAGCGTTCTGTGTCGCTTCCTAGCGTTGTGTGTCGCTTCCTAGTGTTGTGTGTCGCTTCCTAGCGTTCTGTGTCGCTGGCTAAGCATTCCGTGTCTGTGTCTTTGTGTTCTGTGTCTGTGTCTTTGCGTTCCGTGTCTTTGCGTTCCGAGTTTCTGGCTAGCGTTCCGAGTTTCTGGCTAGCGTTCCGAGTTTCTGGCTAGCGTTCCGTGTTTCTGGCTAGCGTTCCGTGTTTCTGGCTAGCGTTCTGTGTTTCTGGCTAGCGTTCCGTGTTTCTGGCTAGCGTTCTGTGTTTCTGGCTAGCGTTCCGAGTTTCTGGCTTTTTGTCTTGTCTTCTGGCTTTTTGTCTTGTCTTCTGGCTTTTTGTCTTGTCTTCTGGCTTTTTGTCTTGTCTTCTGGCTTTTTGTCTTGTCTTCTGGCTTTTTGCCTTGTCTTCTGGCTAGTTGTCCTGTCGCCTGGCGTTGTGTCTTTTCGTCGGTCTTGGTCTGTCGTTGGTCTGTCGTTGGTCTTTTCTGTCTGTTCCTGTCCCTGACTCTTGCTCGTTGCTCGCTTCTGTCCCCTGTCCCTGACTCTTGCCCGTTGCTCGCTTCTGTCCCTGCCTGTTGCCCGTGGTTGGCTTCTGTCCCTTGTCCCTGCCTGTTGCCCGTTGCTGGTTTCCGTCCCTTGTCCCTGCCTGTTGCCCGTGGTTGGCTTCTGTCCCCTGTCCCTGCCTGTTGCCCATTGCTGGCTTCTGTCCCCGGTCCCTGCCTGTTGCCCGTTGCTGGTTTCCGTCCCTTGTCCCTGCCTGTTGCCCGTCGCTGTCTTCTGTCCCCTGTCCTTGCTTGTTGTTCGTTTCTGCCTGCCTGTTTCCTGTCCCTGCCTGTTGCCGTTTCTTCGTTTTGTCTTGTTCCTGTCTCAGCCAGAGTCCGTGGTGACCCCACCCAATCAGTCTCCTTGGTCCTCAGTCAGACCAGTCCAGTTGCTCCTGCTACCAACCCAGACCTCTCAGGCCACTCAGTCCTGAGGGTCTTCCGCCCGGAAGGGTTCAACGCCGCCCTACTCAGGGGGTTTCCACACCGCCCTACTCAGGGGGTTTCCACACCGCCCTGCCCAGAGGGATGCCACACCGCTCTGCCCAGAGGGTACTCCGCCCAGGGGGTTTCCACACCGCCCTGCCCAGAAGGATGCCACACCGCTCTGCCCAGAGGGTACTCCGCCAGGGGGTTTCCACACCGCCCTGCCCAGAAGGGATTCCACACCGCTCTGCCCAGAGGGTACTCCGCCCAGGGGGTTTCCACACCGCCCTGCCCAGAAGGATGCCACACCGCTCTGCCCAGAGGGTACTCCGCCAGGGGGTTTCCACACCGCCCTGCCCAGAAGGGATTCCACACCGCTCTGCCCAGAGGGTACTCCGCCCAGGGGGTTTCCACACCGCCCTGCCCAGAAGGATGCCACACCGCTCTGCCCAGAGGGTACTCCGCCAGGGGGTTTCCACACCGCCCTGCCCAGAAGGGATTCCACACCGCTCTGCCCAGAGGGTACTCCGCCCAGGGGGTTTCCACACCGCCCTGCCCAGAAGGATGCCACACCGCTCTGCCCAGAGGGTACTCCGCCAGGGCGTTTCCACACCGCCCTGCTCAGAAGGGATTCCACACCGCTCTGCCCAGAGGGTACTCCGACCAGGAGGTTACCATGCCGCCCTGCTCGGAGAAATACTACTTAAAAATGCTTTTATTTTTGAGCTCTGGACAACGGGGGGGGGGGGGGGGTGTTTGTGTTTTTTTTTGTTTTTTAGGGGCTTCAGGAGCCGCCCCTTAGGGGGGGGGTACTGTCATGACCTCCGCTCCAGTGACCTTTCCCCCAATCTCCACACTCACCTGGTCCTGCACTGCGCAGCTGCAAGCCGTTCCTAATCGGTGGCTATATAAGCAGTAAGGCTTGTAGCTGCCAGTGCAGGACCATTCAGATATGTCACCTCCATAACCCGGACTATCGCTTCCATCTCCCCAATCACCATAACCCGGACACTCATCATCACCACGGACTCTGGCCGTCCACTCCCAGGTTGTGTTTGTCTTGTCTTTATGTTGTAGTTTTGTTATTAAATTATTTTGCCCTTCAGTACTGTGCATTGGAGTCCTCCTGTTCCACCTCACCCCGATCCGTGACATATTTAGTGTTGAAGTCACTGTATAGGTGTGTGTTTCATTGGTCGGAGCAGTGGCTCATTTAGCCACTGTCATTTATTTTTCTTTAATGTTTCCATCTCCTAATTGTCACTGACCCTAGTGCAGCAGCAGTAATGACATAAGATTACTAACACAAAGATGATTAAATAAACCAAACACATACATGTATCATGGAATCATAAATACACGTCAGTAAAATGGAATTTTCCATCTGAATACATGAATCATCTGTGTGTCTCTGTAGTGAAGGTCAACGCCTGCTCTGAACTCTTCCTCAGGTTACTATAGTTCACACTTTCAAACACCTTCATACCACACCACGTTTGAAGTACTTTGTGTTCATGACAAACAAACATTATTGGTAAGAACATTTACTTTCTTATCAGTTAAAGCCTTGATCTAACTTACATTAATAAGTGAAAGGGTTTTTGGATGACTTTAAGGAGGTGGTTTTGACTATGTGGACATGATATTGTAAAATACACATGCTGACATGAAAGAAAGAAAGAAAGAAAGAAAGAAAGAAACGAATGAATAAATAAATAAATAAATAAATATTAATGATACTAATAATAATAAAAATAACAACAACAACTAGAAAAGCACTCAGAGAGTGTAGACTCCACCAAGACCCCCCCCCCCACACACACACACACACACACACACACATACATATACCTCCACTCATCACCACTAAAATATCATCATTTGTTTCTTGTGTCAGTATCAACATTTACTGAAAAGTTCAGTAAAATCCATCCATAACTTTTTGAGTTATCTTGCTAATGGTCAGACAGACAGATAAACAGACAGATAGACAGATAAAAAGACAGACAGAGTCATACTGCCTGAGGTGGAGGAGTTCCAGTACCTGTGGATCTTATTCATGAGTGAGGGAAAGATAGAGCAGGGTGTGGACAGGTGGACATGTACACATGGGTTTGGACAGGTGGACGTGGTCAGGTGGATATGGACAGGTGGGTGTGGACAGGTGGACATGTACACGTGGCATGGGTGTAGACAGGTGGACGTGGTCAGGTGGACATGGACAGGTGGGTGTGGACAGGTGGACATGTACACGTGGCATGGGTGTAGACAGGTGGACATGGTCAGGTGGACATGTACACGTGGGTGTGGACAGGTGGACGTGGTCAGGTGGACATGGACAAGTGGGTGTGGACAGATGGACATGTACACGTGGGTGTGGACAGGTGGACATGGACAGGTGGGTGTGGACAGGTGGGTGTGGACAGGTGGGTGTGGACAGGTGGACGTGGTCAGGTGGACATGGACAGGTGGGTGTGGACAGGTAGACGTGGTCAGGTGGACATGGACAGGTGGGTGTGGACAGGTGGACGTGGTCAGGTGGACATGGACAGGTGGGTGTGGACAGATGGACATGTACACGTGGGTGTGGACAGGTGGACCAGGTCAGGTGGACATGGACAGGTGGGTGTGGACAGGTGGACATGTACACGTGGCATGGGTGTAGACAGGTGGACGTAGTCAGGTGGACATGGACAGGTGGGTGTGGACAGGTGGACATGTACACGTGGCATGGGTGTAGACAGGTGGACATGGTCAGGTGGACATGTACACGTGGGTGTGGACAGGTGGACGTGGTCAGGTGGACGTGGTCAGGTGGACGTGGTCAGGTGGGTGTGGACAGATGGACATGTACACGTGGGTGTGGACAGGTGGACATGGACAGGTGGGTGTGGACAGGTGGACGTGGTCAGGTGGACATGGACAGGTGGGTGTGGACAGGTAGACGTGGTCAGGTGGACATGGACAGGTGGGTGTGGACAGGTGGATGTGGTCAGGTGGACATGGACAGGTGGGTGTGGACAGGTGGACATGGACAGGTGGGTGTGGACAGGTGGACATGTACACGTGGCATGGGTGTAGACAGGTGGACATGGTCAGGTGGACATGTCCTCGTGGGTGTGGACAGGTGGACGTGGTCAGGTGGACATGGACAGGTGGGTGTGGACAGATGGACATGTACACGTGGGTGTGGACAGGTGGACGTGGTCAGGTGGACATGGACAGGTGGGTGTGGTCAGGTGGACATGGACAGGTGGGTGTGGACAGGTGGACATGTACACGTGGCATGGGTGTAGACAGGTGGACATGGTCAGGTGGACATGTACACGTGGGTGTGGACAGGTGTACATGGACAGGTGGATGTGGACAGGTGGACGTGGTCAAGTGGACATGGACAGGTGGGTGTGGACAGGTGGGTGTGGACAGGTGGACATGTACACGTGGGTGTGGACAGGTGGACGTGGTCAGGTGGACGTGGTCAGGTGGACATGGACAGGTGGGTGTGGACAGGTAGACGTGGTCAGGTGGACATGGACAGGTGGACATGTGTCCATGTGTCCATGTGGGTGTGGTCAGGTGGACATGGACAGGTGGGTGTGGACAGGTGGACATGGACAGGTGAGAATGACACCTTTAATGCTGGTTGGAGTTACTGCAATTCTGTAAATATTAACACTTTGGAGAGTGTTACATGAACATTCTACAGATATAAACACTTTCATAGTGTTAAAATTAACACTGGGAGTTGATTTTAACACTCTGGAAATTGCTGCATGCGTTGCAACCCTCACCTATGGTCTTTAGCGTTAGGTAATGACCAAAAGAATGAGGTCATGGGAATAAATGAACTTCCTTCACAGGGTGCCTGGGGTCACCCTTAGAGACATGGGGTGGGGCTCAGACATCCAGTAGAGTCGCTGCTCCAGGTCCAGAGGAGCCAGTGGAGGTGGTTCATCTAGTGACAACAGCTCCCTGGGGACGTGTTCCAGGCATGTCCAACCAGGAGCAGACCTCACAGCTGACCCAGGAATTCTATCTGTGGTGTGGCCTGGGAATGCCGTGGTATTCCCCTAGAGCAGGCGTGTCCAAACTATTCCACAAAAGGCCAACCAAGAGTTCACAGTTTGACCAATGGACTCTGAAGACTGAGATCAGTTGATTAATTGAGTCCAGGCTGGTGTTCTGCTGCATGGTTAGAACAGTTTGGACATGACTGCCCCCGAGGAGCTGCTGGAATATTCTGCTCTCGTTATCTGAACCCACTTTATCCTCACTGAGGTCACTGGGAGCTAAGCAGACTTAGAAACAGCTTTTATCCTACTGCAGTAGTCACTCTAAATGCTGCTATGTAAGTGCAGTATGGGTCTTGACTATGCATGTATCTTTTAGCTGTTTTAGTTTTTAATGTTTTAGTTCTTTTAGATTTTAAGATTTTATGAGTGTTTTTATGATTGTTGAACTGATTGGGTGGCACTTTTAAATTTAGTTGTACATGTTACAATGACAAATAAAGATCTATCTACTGGGGGTCTAATCCAGCTACAATGGGTGAAGTATGAGTCTCCAGTTCATCTCAGGGCTGAACATATATAGACAAACAATCACTCTCACATTCACACCTATGGACAATTTAGATTAACCAGTTAACGTATCAGTGCATGTGTTTGGATGGTCGGAGGAAACTGGAGAAAACCCACACAGACACGAGGAGAACCTTTAAAGTCCACACAGAAAGGTCTGGTGCGGGAATAGAACCAGGGACCTTCTGTCTGTGAGGCACGAGTGCTAACCACTGCACCCTGGGAAATTCTATTCTATTCTATTCTCTGTCCCTGGGATCTGTCAGTTGAAATGCTCCTTCTAAGTCTTTTATTTTGAAAGGAGGTGGTTTCCTGTGAAGCCCCTCGACCTTTAACAGCAGTGGCTCTGCTGCTTTTCACAAACTCATAGAACATTTCATTTAGTCACAAAAGGCTTTGAATATTCATTCATAAAACAGCTTTTCCTTCTTGGTTGTTGACAGTCATGTGCTGCAGACGACAGATGTGAGTGGGTGTGAAGGTACTGGTACCAGGTGTGTTCTCTGGACGATCCCTCCCTCTGGTAAATTAAAGGGACAGAGAAGGACCAGAGACAAGAGACAAGAGGACAAGTGTGAGGTAGAACCAGAGGAGGTCAAAGTACCGACAGTAGAAGTACAGCTACTGGTGTGAAAAAATACTCTGGTAAAAGTAGAAGTATTGATTCAAGTCATTGACTGAAATAAAAAGAAAAAAGTGAATGTAATAATATTTATTTAACCAGGAAAAATGTGAAAAGTTTCAAAACTATCCAAAATGAAGCCTTTAAAAGTGAGTTACTGTGTTTAATCAGGTCACAGTTACTCAGTTTAGTGGATATGGACAGGAAATTAAAAAAAAAAAAGTCACAATTAAGATAAAAAAAAAAGTCATCATGAGATGTAAAAAAGAGTTGTAAATGTGAGAATAAAAAGTGGATAATTTTAAGAGAAAAAGTCAAAATTGTGAGATAAAATGTTAAAATTGTGAAATAAAGTCATAATTACGAGACAAACTGCCAAAATTGTGAGAAAATAGTCATATAATTATAATATATAAAGTCACAGTTTCTCTCCTCCACTGATTTTCCCTTTGAAGTGACTTATATTTTGTAATGACATTTATTTATTTTGAAAAAGTAATGAGTCTATTCTGAGAATGTAAGGAGTATAAAGTACATATATTTATATAAATGTAAAATACCGATATTAATGTAAAAATGTAGGGAGTATAAAATCAAAAAATGTCATAAAAATACATAGTCATATAAAGTAACAAAGTCCTTTTACTTCCCACCTCTGTGTTAAACAGGGAGGATGTTAGTGTGTTTTCTTTTCTGCAGGTTCAAACATGTGACGCTCACGTTCAGAAGTAGATTCAGTCTCAGATATGTTGTGTTTGTTTTACATGTCTTGGCTTGTTGCCATTTTGTCACATCCCTAAAGATTGTCAGGAATTCAACGACTTCCAGGTGAAAATAATAGAGAAGGAAAGATGTGAAATACAGCACAGAGCAGATGTGTCATCTCTACTGTGGAGTCCCTCTGTCCACAGTTTGATTTCTACAGACGAGTGACAAATGAAGTGAAAAGATAAACAGGAAGTGTCCTCCAGAAATGGAAACATGAGCAAATACCAAAACATTTCCAACATTTGATTTTTCTAGATGGAGGTGGAGCGCCTTTAAATGCAAAAGTTCAAATATTAGTTTGGTTTAGTCTAGTTCTCACTTTAAAAGATGACAAATACATGAATACAAAGAAAATACAACAGGCGGCTAAATGTAAAAAGCCTAATCTGCTTATTTAGATCCTCCCTTCATCAACTTAAATAACACTTCAAATGAATCAAATAAACAAAAAATAACTTAAATCAGAGGTGGAAAGTAACTGAGTAAAAGTATTTCTCTACTGTACTTAAGTAAAATTTTTAAGTATCTGTACTTTACTGGAGTATTTATTTTTCTGGCAACTTTTTACATACATTTGTTCATAAATATCTGTACTTTATACTCCTTACATTTATACAAATATCTGTACTTTATACTTTTTACATTTATATAAATATCTGTACTTTATACTCCTTACATTTACATAAATATCTGTACTTTATACTCCTTACATTTATATAAATATCTGTACTTTATACTCCTTACATTTATATAAATATCTGTACTTTATACTCCTTACATTTATATAAATATCTGTACTTTATACTCCTTTCATTCTCAGAACAGACTTGTTACTTTTTTCAAACTAAATAGATGTGACAGTATTAATCAGTGAAAGACATTTGTAGGCAGTGCCCCCCCCCTAGTGACCACTGGTGCCCCACCACCAAAAACAAACAAAAGAAAAACAACTTTTAGTTATTATTATTAATTTTACCTCGTGGTGCCTTTAATCTAAGTCTCACTTTGCAGATGAATTGTTGATTGACACTTGCTGTGTCTTTTGTGTTGTTGTTAAGGCTGTGTGACTGTCAGTGCTGTGATGCCTGGATATTTCTACCCTAGTGTGTCAGTAACTGGGGCAAATGACCCTGCTTCATGTACCACTGTCCCAAGCTTCCAGAATTCATTATTTAATTGGACTGCACTATCCACCTTCATGCTGCTCAAAGTGCTTTAAATTAATGAGAATAATGGATTGGATTTATATAGCGCTTTTTTGGCCACTCAAAGCACATCACATTAGTGACCCATTATTCATTCACTCTCACATGCTCCCTCTGGTAGTGGTGAACTACATATATAGCCCCATAGCTGCTATTTTGTGCCTACAGTCCTTCTGACCACCACCAAACATTCATACACCAGTGTGAGTGACACTGCAGGCAAGGAGGGTGAAGTGTCTTGCCCGAGGACACAATGGACTGACTAAGACAGAGTGGGATTCGAACCGACCCTTCAGTTACTGGACGACCCGTTCTACCACAGTCACCCCTAATGTTACATTATATCATTATAGGAATATAAAATAAAATTCTTTGTGTTTTTTCCCCTCATCAAAATATAAATAATTAAAAGTGTGTGCATATCCATGATGTCCCCAATACACGAATAAAATAACTTTAAAATTAAAATAACTTATCTTACCTTACCATTTCAGTATCCTGGCCAGTGCCCTTGACGTTATCATAAACCTAAATTTGTAATAATTCCGGAGAAAGTCTGATTTCTTTGGCTCATGCGAATGTGCCATGTTTGTAATTTGTCAGGTAATAATTCTGCTGCAAATTACCTACTGTGTTTTTCTGAACTTGTGCCCCCCCCTGTTGTTTACCCGCGCCCCTGCAATAGATGTACAGTAGCACCAACTCTGGTGGAGGAGAGAAACTAGGACTTTATATATTATAGTTATATGACTATTATCTCAGTATTTTGACTTTTTATTTCACAACAAAGATAAACACCAGCAGAACTGTTATTTAACAGACAGTCTTACTAACAAAGCAACTGTACACTGTAAAGCTGAATACGTTAGCAGAACTCAAAACATTTAAGTCAATTGATTGCCTCAATTATTTTAAATTGATGAAATTCTAAAAATTACATTTTCCAGAACTTAAAATTTAGATGATTCCAAACAAAGATAAATCCAGGTAACTCAGAGTAAACAAAGAGGAAGTCAATTAAAAATCCTTTATTAATGCATAGCTACATCAGCATAAAAAAGCCAACATGTTTTGACTATATGTGTCTTCCTCAGGGCTGATGGAGCCATGCATTAATAAAAGCTTTTTCATTCACTTCCTCTTTGTTTACTCGGAGTTGCCTGGATTTATCTGTGTTTGGAATGGACTGATCCCCTTTATCTGAGAGCACCTAATATACTACTTATTTAAGACACTGCGACCTTTCGAGCTACCAGCCTTTTATTTTATTTTATTTTTAAAATGTAGATGGTCAGTGCATCTTTTACAGTTAGTGCAGGTGAGAATGAATGCAGTGTTTTTGTGGGTTTACATCTGCAGGTCTAATGACAGATGTGTTACTCCTGATTATTACAAATGGAACCTTTACATGGATTTAATATCAAACCTTCTACATTTATATCAGATAACCTACATGCAAAAATTAATAAAATGTCAGCAGGCGTTGACACATCGAAGAGCTTTTGGTGCTTCTTTGGACACTGCTCTAGGGTTCTATAAATGAAAGTGGCTCCTGTAAATAAAGTGTGCAGGATGAATATGTGGGAAAGAATGCCTTTAGTCCACACTTCACAGGCTGCACTAATATCTTACAGAAACATAAGCCTACACCTGTCGCCCCTCATTGAGATTAACGGTTGAAAAGCACATTTGTAGGAAAGAGGAATCTTTTTTTTCCTCATGTGACCGAGCACTGACAGTGGCTGAGTGTCTGCAGGGCCGTTGCTAGAATCTCTTGGGTTCCAAGTGAGAAATCCCTGGGGGCCCCCATGCTGCAAAAATAGGGTTTTGCACAATTTTCAGGACATTTGAGATGAAAACTGAAAAAAGATAGATGAGTTCAGTTCTCACAGTGAGGTCCAACAGATGAGCCAATAATCACTATAATATGACACTAGCATAAATCTATAAATAATGAACTTTTCTTTATTCCAAAAGTGCACTGCAAACTAATAATAGAAACTAGTAAAACTGCAAGTGGTATTATAGGGAGCTAAAGTCTCTGCCCCTTCCAGGAGGCTCATGGGGCCTGAAATCTGAAAAAATGAATGGTATTCAATGAAAAAGAAAATACTAAAATGGTATCTGGTTTGTCATGTGCCCTGAATCACACACATGTTGTACCTCATAATAAATTCTAATTATTGATGTGTTTCGACTGCTTCTGTTAACCAATAGCTGATTCATTTAAGAGTAAAACCCATTAATAATTTGGAGCACACGCCTGGCGCACATGTGACGTCACCATAGACTCCACAGCTGAGCAGAGTGTGACGTCACATACTCCACTCATTGCAGTCTCTTACTAAGCCCACATAAAGCCTAACGTCACATTTGCTTCCCATCAAAAATGGGTGTTCTGCCTATGACACATCAAATATTTATTATTAACCGCTATCATAGGTGAATTTCAGAGCATTTGTCAAACAGAATCAGAATTTAGCTTGACTCGCTCCATTCACTCCCATTCATATTTTTTGTGAGCTAAGGACCCATGGAACGGAAGTAGAAGGGCGGGACTTAGCCTCTCCATAGGCCCTCGCTTCCCTACGCGACCACCGAGACCACCTGACAGTGAGAGGTCAGTGGTAAAACTGTCAATAGTGAAAATCACCTTCACACATGTGGGATCAAAAGTTATCAGGTCTATTTGTGGTCAGATCTTGGACAAGTTTGTAACAAAGTGGTCATTTTCAGACGTATATGAGTGCATGCATCTCACAGAATGTTGGCTCAAGTACATGATATGATGTCCTGTCACTGTCAGGTGGCTTCAGCGGTTGCTTGTGTCATACCCTCTGGCTCTGCCTAGGGACACACTCTGTCCCTTTGTCTTTTCTGTGTCTGTAGACAGGTAGAGTGTATTTCCTGATTGCCGCAGCTGGAATGGGTTTGGCCAAGATCACTACTCATCTCTGCCAGTATATAAGGATGACTCATACCCAGGGGCGGATCTATGGACTGATTGACAGCTGTACCCACCCAATCACAAGCTCAGAAACAATATCCTTAATATATCCTTAATATAATAATAATAATTACCAGAACGACCTGATTTGGAGTTTAGTAATTTGGCACAGAGACGACACTGTTACGTTTGTTACCATTAACCAGCACTGTATTAGTGTCTGAAAAGTTTTCAATTGAGTTCACTATGTCGTGCACTATATTTATTTATTTCCATATGTAGGGAGTGAATGGGTGATTTCGGACACAGCCTCTGACCCCCCTTTTTGTAAAGATGTCTAGTCTTGTTGTTTTACGTTAGCTGGTTTTGTCTATATTAATTTTGAGGAGTTTTGGCATTTTTTTGTTTATTACTTTTAATTTTTGTAAAATAGTGATCCAATACTCACTAGTTTGTTTTTGCTGTGTCCTTAACTGAGTTTTTGGTACTGGTTGATTCAGCATTCTTGTTTTTGTGCTGCACCTTCAGTTATCTTTTGTTGTGTTTTGGTATTCCTTTGATTATTCTTGTCCCTCTATTCTAGGGTGATTTTTTTCCTCCTAATTCTGAACAAATAATTTTTCCCATATTATACTTTCGCCAAAATCATGACACGTTGCGATTCTACTAGTTATCATTAAACACACACCATGTCTTTAGAAATAATACCAAATTAATAAAACACTAACCATAAAACATTGACTGAACATAAGTGGTTCCAGGTACAACAAATAAGTTCCGCCCCTCACAGCATTGTAACTTACTTTGGCATCGGTCCAGCTGATGTCATGTCTATGCATATGCAGATTTTAGTATAGAGAAAGAGCACAGGTGTCAAACATGTGGTCCAGGGGTCAAATCCAGCCCACCAAAGGGTTCAATCCGGGTCTCTGAAGATATTAACAATCAAGGATGTTAAAGTCATTTTAGGTTAGTTAAACCAAAAAATGACTTAGACCAGTAAAATACTATCACAATAACCTAATAAATAATGAAAACTAAATTTATCTCTTTGGGTAAAAGTGAGTTCCACCACTGACTAGAAATAACAATAAAATAATGACAGTACAAAAATTACAACTGTTGACTAGAAATAAAAGAATTTCAAGAGTGGGAACTATTATTTGTTATCACATTCATGATGCATGGTTGTGGTGGAGTTGTCCTCCTGTTACTACGTCTACTTCAAGTGTGCTGGGGAGGTGTCAGTTAAGTTTAGTTTAGTTATTTTTGTAATTCTATGGTGCAATTCTCTCTCTCTCTCTCTCTCTCTCTCTCTCTCTCTCTCTCTCTCTCTCTCTCTCTCTCTCTCTCTTTTATATATATATATATATATATAATCACTAGAAAAGCACTCTGAGAGCACAGACCTCCGCCAAGGCAAGGGGGGACTAAGCTCCCCATATGGGTGGGCGGGGTTCCACACTCAAGCCCCGCCCCTGCGTGTCCCTGCCCTCCTCCATCCATTCTGCTCCGTCCCTCCTGGCCCCTCCCTCCTCTGTTGGGATGCCCTGCTCTCGATGGTTCGCTCACAGACACTGTTTGCTCCTGAATGCAGCACCAGGAGGATCAGCCCATCCGGACACACAGAGCCCACGGACAGCTGACAGCAGCCCACGGACACTTCACAGCAGCCCACGTAAGAGCCTCTTCTCTGTCTTCGCCCTCATCTGCGTAACTAGTTTTCTTGGAAAGTGTCATGTGACTGAAGTGCGTGAGCTAAATGTGGATGTGATCAGGATGTCCCCTGGAGGATCTGGTTCACCCTCACAACCCCAAAGCTTTGGTCATTTACACAAACTTGTCATTTTCCTAAAGAATACAAGTTATTCTACGAGTGTGTTTTTATCCTGGGTTTATAATGAACATTAAGATAATGAATAAGTATTTATCTGACATACTTTTACTCACATCCTTAGTAAAGGTACAAATACCACAGTACTAAACGTACAAATACCACAGTAGTAAATGTGCAAATAACACAGTAGTAAAGGTACAAATACTGTATTTATCTATCTGTGTAGACAGACAGACAGACAGACACAGACAGACAGACAGACAGACAGACATACAGACAGACAGACAGACAGACAGACAGATAGATAGATAGATAGATAGATAGATAGATAGATAGATAGATAGATAGATAGATAGATAGATAGATAGATAGATAGATAGATAGATAGATAGATAGATAGATAGATAGATAGATAGATAGATTTCTTGTAAGAACTGTTTGGTATTGTAATATATGTGGACGGCCTCCTCTGCTCCTTTCAAAGTGCTGCTGCTCTGGCTGTAGCTGTGAGAGTGTGAGCAGGCGTGGACGTGTGCCTTCAGCCTCAAAGCCTCCTCACTGACTTCACCTTCATTCTTATGAAGTCATGGGAGAGCAGCTCTGTTAACCCACTTCCACAGGCTGCAGCTTAATTTCCTCATGGTCAGTCTTATGTTACATAAGAACAGCAGGACCGAGCATGAGCTGGCTTTTTTTTTTTTTTTTTTTTAGAATAGAATAGAATAGAATAGAATAGAATAGTGCAGGGGTGTCAAACATGCAGCCCGGGGGCCAAATCCAGCTCCCGAAATGGTCTACTCCGGCCCCTGGGATAACTTTGTGAAATATACTGATAATTTAATTTCAGGTTCCACATACACATCAAAATAGGTCAAAATAGGCTACTACTCACAACTCCACATTTTGCTCTTTGTTAATTTAAACAATTTCATGTCATTTTACTGTATTTACAATAAAACAAACTATTATTTCACAAAAAACATGAATAACCTGAACAAATATGAGCATTTTGAAACGTCTGAAGAGTAAGTTTAACAATGTTCTGCCTGTTATTAAATGTTTTGTGTATTTGTAGATCCACTAAAATATAATCTGTACATTGTAATTGATGTGTAAATGATAAACTGAGACATAATCTTGTTAAAATTGCATGTAGTTTTTTTAAGAAGTGTTAGTTTGTTCATGTTATTCAAATTATTTTAAAGGATAGTTGGTAGATGTGAACATTTTCATCACATAATGTAACCTTTTTTTGCTCTAAAACAGTTGACATTATCGATATATTATGTTATTATTTTGTTGGTTCGGCCCAATTCAGATCAAATTTGGTTTATTGTGACCCCTGAACTAAAACGAGTTTGACACCCCTGGAATAGAGGGTGTCACGGTGGTGCAGTGGTTAGCACTTGTGCCTCACAGACAGAAGGTCCTCGGTTTTATTCCAACACCAGACCTTTCTGTGTGGAGTTTGGATGTTCTCCTCATGTCTACATGGGTTTTCTCCAGTTTCCTCCCACCATCCAAAGACATGCACTGGTTAACTGGTTAATCTAAATTGTGGTGTGAATGTGAGAGGGATTAATAATCATAACAAGGCAGTTGGAGACAGTAGACCTCTGCCAAGGCTTAATATGGCATCATATGATGTCAAAACGTGACGTAGTGGAGCCACCTGATGTCTGAAGTGAGACAATGTGAATTAAAAAAACCCTGAGATATTACCACTGATGTGTTTTAGCTGTTGACCTTTAGTGTGGCCTTGACCTTTGACCTTCATTGCTCAAACTCTAATGGGACCTTCCTTGACCCATTATCTATCATTCCTGAAAGTTTCATCAAAATCAGTTCTGAACGTTTTGCGTAATCCTGCTGACAGACAGACAGACAAACAAATGGACTCAAATTTAATACCTCCTTGGTGGAGGTAATAATAGAGTGGTTTTATATAGTGCTGTTTGTAGTGCAGGGGTGACCATGGCTCAGTTGGTAGAGCAGTTCTAGTCAGTCCGTTGTGTCCTTGGCCAAGACACTTTACCCCACTTGCCTCCAGTGTAATTTAACCTGACTGTCGCCAGATGGTATTTCACAATACCATCTGGGACCCTTCTGCAACCGCTCAGTTTTCAAAGGAGGAGCCTTATGTAAAATCCTTGCATGTGATTACCGTAGATTAAAAATCTGTCCGTGTCTTGACTGACGCACCACTTCATCCACTCACGTTGAAGTCAAGCCACTTAATCAGTGAAAATAGTTTTCATCAGGTATATACACATCAACAGAAGGGGTTTAAACTTACCATTTATAGGTGACGTTTATTTATAACCTTGTCTAAAAAACATCATTTCCTTTAACAAACGCTTCCAAAGCCATCCATCTTTTAAGGGTAGACGTTTCCATGATGCTCAGCGCCAGGCATTGTCTCCTATATTTGAAACTGAGTGTGTGGGCATGCGTGTGTTTGTGCATGTGCATGTATGGGTAGGTGTGTTGATGTGTGTATGTGTGTTCTGTGAATATATGGTGGGAGGGATGGGTACTTGTTTTTAATGTTTTTAATGCTGTAAAGCATTTTGTGTTAAATTTTTTGTATGAAGAGTGCTATATAAATAAAGTTTGATTTGATTTGATTTTAAGGAATGGACATGTGGTAGAGTCGACAAAACACTGGAAGTAGCCGAGTTGATACAGACACTCGAATACCGAATGCACGCTGCCATTGTTGTGCATCTGAAAAGACAACACTGCCGTCGCTTCTGCTTACCGTCACACCAGCCACAACACTTCCGGGTAGTTCCACCCTGCAATACTGATTGGCTCCTTCGTTTGAAAAAAGATTTGATCCCCATGCTACACAGCGTAACGCAGCCAGATGATGTAAGTCAGGTTAAGTGTCATTCACACTGGTGTATGAATGTTTGGTGGTGGTCAGAGGGGCCATAGGCACAAAATGGCTGCCACACTTCTATCAGTCTTCCCCAGGGCAACTGTGACTACATATGTAGTTCACCACCACCAGAGGGAACATGTGAGAGTGAATCAATCACATATGCAAGTGACAACATACAATTACTAATGTGAAGCGCCAAAAATGCGCTATATAAATCCAATCCATTATTATTATTTTTGGCCACTCAAAGCACTTTACATCAGTGACCCATTATTCATTCACTATCACATTCTTACTCTGGTGGTGGTAAACAACATTTGTAGCCATTTTGTGCCTATGGTTCCTCTGACCACCACCAAATAAATATTCATACACCAGTGTGAGAGGCACTAGAGGCAAGGAGGGTGAAGTGTCTTGCCCAAGGACACAACTGACTGACTTGGACAGATAGAGATTGGAACCACCAACCCTTTTGGTTATTAGATGACCTGCTCTACCAACTGAGCCATGGACACCCCAAAATGATTGTTTGTCTATATATTTTCAGACCTGTGATGAACTGGAGACTAAGGCAGAGTGTACCCTGCCTTAGCCTGTTGTAGCTACACTTTACTTTGCTTCTCCTGAGTACTATTCCAACTGCCAGAAACCATTAACACAAAACTAGATAATGCCAGTACTGTAAATAACACCATAAACAGAGTCCTGAACAGTGACTCTATTTACTGCTGCACTCTTTATTTGGAACTAAGTCCATGAGTGTACTGGCTGGCTGGAGCTGATTCAGTAGTTGTTTTAAGAGTAAGGGTAAAACACGCATGTGTGTGTGTTTGTTGTACCCCAGTATACCCCGCTTTTGCCCATTGTAGCTGGATTAGGCCCCACAGACCCCCATGACCCTAGGGAGGATAAAGTGGGTTCAGATGACAAGATGAGTGAATACTACTGATGAATTTTTTTAGCAAATTAAATAGATTAGTCTTATACATTGTTGTTTCTAAAATTATGTTATTCAGGGCTATTTTAAAAAATAAAATAAAGTAAAATAAGTGGTCCCCAAAACAACACCCCATCCCCTCCCCCTACGCATACATTTTAACCTGATTTTCTCTTTCACTTATCATTGTGAAAAGACATTTTTGCATTTGCATTGTTTCCTATTTCCATTCCCTAGGTCTATTTTCATATTTATTTCTATATTTTACTGTCATCTGATGTCTTAATAATTTTTTAATAGAGAGGGAATACAACTGAGGGTGGTGCAGTGGTTAGCAGTCGTGTTTCACAACAAGAAGGTCCCTGGTTCGATTCCTGCACCAGATCTTTCTGTGTGGAGTTCACATGTTCTCCCCGTGTCTGCGTGGGTTTTCTCCAGGTACTCCAGTTTCCTCCCACCATCCAAACACATGCACTGATAGGTTAACTGGTTAATTTAAATTGTTCATAGGTGTGAATGTGAGAGTGATTGTTTGTCTATATATGTTCAGCCCTGAGATGAACTGGAGACTCATACAGGGTGTACCCCGCCTTCACCCATTGTAGCTGGATTACACCCCCAGTGACCCCTGTGACCCTAGTGAGGATAAAGTGGGTTCAGATGACGAGACAAGTGAATACTACTGATTGATTTTTTCAGAAATGAAATACAAAAGTCTTACATGTCACTATTTCTAAAACGGTGTTATTCAGGAATACTTAAAAAATAAAATAAAGTAAAACAAGTGGTCCCCAACAAAACAAACCCCACCCCTCCTTGCAGACATTTGACCTGATTTCTCTTATTCAATGTGAAAACACATTTTTGGTGAATGTGACCTTTGACCTACAGTCACCAAAATTTAATGGGATCTATTCTGGACCACCTCATACATTTCATACAAAGTGCTCCAGTAGTTTTTTTTGCATAAAGCTGCTTACAAACAAACAAACAAACAAACAAACACACACTGACTCAAAAACAATACCCCTCTCCCCCCTTTTTTGGTATGTGTGTGTGTGTGTGTGTGTGTGTGTGGGGGGGTAATATAAAAGGCAAAAACTGAGAGTTTCCTCACATGATCAGGACCACTGGTTACAATCACTATGAAACCTGTGTCAGACAGAAGGTCATGTGTTTTCCTGTTCCTGTAAGTCTGTATTATTGCTGCTATTGAAAACAGAGCACACCCAGTAAACACAAATCAGTGATATTAAACTAAGTGGCATCTCAGTGAGGGCCAAATGATTTCTCCCACATATGTAACATCAGTTAAATGTTGGTATTGATTCAGGTGGCTATGATGTTCAAAGACCTGTCTACAACAGGTGCTACTTATCTACAGAGGTGGTAAAAGTACTCACATTCTGCACTTAAGTACAAGTACTTGTTTGGAAAAAATACTACAAGTATAAGTACTGATTCTACTCCTTTACTGAAGTAAAAGAGAAAAAAAGTACAACTTTGCAATTGTAATAAAGTAAAACTAATATTTTTATTACCATGGATGAAACAAAACTTATTTAACTAAGAAAAATCTGAAAGGTTTCAAAAGGATCCAAAAATAAAGCCTTTAAAAGTGAGTTACTGTGTAGATGATGTGTTTGATCAGGTCACAGTTAATCAGTTTAGTGTCATTCCACTGTGTTCTCCATTGCTCTTGAATACATTGTGTGTTGGTTCTATTTAAAAAACCTCTAGCCTTGTTTCTAGCTGTTTTTTCACAGTAGAAAAATGACTTGAGGTCAAACAACAGAGTTTACCGTTACTTCCTCATACATGTCCAAGATGTGGTGACGGGGTGTCTCTGATTGGCTTAGAATGCATGAAGGAACACTCTCCTCTCCCTGTTTGTGTGTTTACCTTTACCAGAGTTTCACCCAGCTAGGTTTCATGCCGTTGCTTGTTCTGAAAATGTGCAGGAAAAAAATTAGGCTTTATTTCCACAGAGAGCACATGAACCAGTTTGATCCGCCATTTTTTTAAAGTTTTTGCAGCAGCTACTGTGGCGCCGGCTTCTTTTGTAGATGCTAATGCTAATGCTACTTCAGATTCGCTGCAATGGACGATGGGCTTACCCCTACGTGGGTGAAGTCCATCTGACATCAGATGGACCAGCTTTTTCTGGGTCCCTGGTTCTTCTTGTTGTTTCCTGTGAATGCAGTATGCAGCCAGTGGAGGTGACCCATCACATTCCAAAAGGAGCGTGGAAAAGTGGTTTTCAGTGGAATGACACCTTTAAAGGAAACCTATTATGCCAGTCCGTGTTTTTCTACAAACATATATTGTTATAATATCAATGTCGACTGCAAATCTCAGCAAAGTTACCAAACATGAGCTATAGTGTTTATGTCGCAATCCTGCAACATGGTTTCCTGTCACTGTAGAGCTCATTTGGAGATGTTCGCGAGATGTGTACAAAACCTAACATCAGGTTGAAGCGGGACGAATACCCCAGAACACACCCACCCAGCATATAATTAGTTACGTTTCCAACTTGAAGAAGAAGATGTCTGCCAAAACATTCTGTCATTTTTTCAACTGTGAAGGAAAATATCAACTGTTTTCCTTTCCAAAAGACATCCCAACCATAAAATTGTGGAAAGCTTTTATTTTTGCCGGCCAACGTAACGTAGCTTAAGTGGTCCAAAATATTAACGTGCTTGATTCCTTTTGGTTCAATAGTGAGAGCGGCACACCAGAGAAATTTATATTAAGACTGAAAAGCATGTGACTTGATATCTCTGTGTACCGTAGCCTATGTTAGCCTACCGCTATCACACAGTAAACAAATACACATGTGGGGTCAGACCTGAAAACCTCTCGGTCTGCCCCACTGAAGCCTCCACTGAGCTGGGCAATCAGAGAACAGCGAGATTGGTCAGAAGCCAAAACTGAGCATTTCAGGCAGACGCAGAAATCAGCTTGGATCGAGACTTTTGTGAATGTCGGTATGAGATATCTATGGAGGTTTTTGAGCTGGACATCATGCAAAGCTACTCTGTAGGTGCTGAAAACTTACATAATGATAGTTAAAACTGAGCATAATAGGTCTCTTTTAACTTTTTTGAGAGCTATATGTCTTCAAAGATAAGAAATGGCTGCCTTCTTCTGTGACAGATAAGATGAGTTTGTCTGCTCATGGTGGGTCATCACCAGTGCTGTTCAAGTTACCTGGACAGTGCCCTATCATCAATTTGTCTGATCACATTTGAGGTGGCCTGGGTGAACCTGTTGGTACAGGGCCATTTCTTATTCTAGTCCAGGGGCCACATGCACAAAGGGCGTGTACCCCCAAAGATGTGGTGTACGCCCTTTATTCAGATAAACAAAGAGTGGAGTGACCATGGAAATGTGCTCCATGACAACTCCGCAGCTGGAATACTCATGTTTTTAATGTGAAAAAGTTAATTCCTCCAAATGATGTGCACATCAGACATACACATGCACAGACCCCCCCACCCCACCCCGACATTAATGTTAATGTCTGTGAGAACATTTAAATGTGGGTCCAGACCTCATTGATGCGACAGACTGTTCCAACTATGTCCTCTGATGACTCAGGTTCGGACACAGATGAGGACAAACATCAGCTGTCGGTCATTTTTTTGCTAAAGATTGAGTATACAGATCTGTAGACACTTCACGTAGACTTCAGCTCATTCAAATTAAACAATGCACAAGAACTTTTTTTATTATCACTTTGAAGTCTCCATCCAGCCCTGTGGCCCTGACCATGTTATTAGATCCTAATGGGCCTTTAATCTAGTCCTATTTGGGGCATTAAGTCTTGCAGTCAG